>OZ024745.1:0-77500 GCA_964016885.1 Eledone cirrhosa
CAGATGTTATATAGGGTGTAGTGGTGACAGAGGTTATATGATATATAGGGTGTAGTGGTGACAGAAGTTATATATATAGGGTGTAGTGGTGACAGAAGTTATATAGGGTGTAGTGGTGACAGATGTTATATATATAGGGTGTAGTGGTAACAGAAGTTATATACATAGGGTGTAGTGGTGACAGAAGTTATATATATAGGGTGTAGTGGTGACAGAAGTTATATAGGGTGTAGTGGTGACAGAAGTTATATAGGGTGTAGTGGTGACAGAAGTTATATAGGGTGTAGTGGTGACAGAAGTTATATAGGGTGTAGTGGTGACAGATGTTATATAGGGTGTAGTGGTGACAGAAGTTATATATATATAGGGGTGTAGTGGTAACAGAAGTTATATAGGGTGTAGTGGTGACAGAAGTTATATATATAGGGTGTAGTGGTGACAGAAGTTATATAGGGTGTAGTGGTGACAGAAGTTATATAAATAGGGGTGTAGTGGTGACAGAAGTTATATATATAGGGTGTAGTGGTGACAGAAGTTATATATATAGGGAGTAGTGGTGACAGAAGTTATATAGGGTGTAGTGGTGACAGAAGTTATATATATAGGGTGTAGTGGTGACAGAAGTTATATAGGGTGTAGTGGTGACAGAAGTTATATATATAGGGTGTAGTGGTGACAGAAGTTATATAGGGTGTAGTGGTGACAGAAGTTATATATATAGGGTGTAGTGGTGACAGAAGTTATATATATAGGGTGTAGTGGTGACAGAAGTTATATATATAGGGTGTAGTGGTGACAGAAGTTATATAGGGTGTAGTGGTGACAGAAGTTATATAGGGTGTAGTGGTGACAGAAGTTATATATATAGAGTGTAGTGGTGACAGAAGTTATATAGGGTGTAGTGGTGACAGAAGTTATATAGGGTGTAGTGGTGACAGAGGTTATATAGGGTGTAGTGGTGACAGATGTTATATATATATAGGGTGTAGTGGTGACAGAAGTTATATAGGGTGTAGTGGTGACAGAAGTTATATAGGATGTAGTGGTGACAGAAGTTATATATATAGGGTGTAGTGGTGACAGAAGTTATATATATAGGGTGTAGTGGTGACAGAAGTTATATAGGGTGTAGTGGTGACAGAAGTTATATATATAGGGTGTAGTGGTGACAGAAGTTATATAGGGTGTAGTGGTGACAGAAGTTATATAGGGTGTAGTGGTGACAGAAGTTATATATATAGAGTGTAGTGGTGACAGAAGTTATATAGGGTGTAGTGGTGACAGATGTTATATATATAGGGTGTAGTGGTGACAGAAGTTATATAGGGTGTAGTGGTGACAGAGGTTATATAGGGTGTAGTGGTGACAGATGTTATATATATAGGGTGTAGTGGTGACAGAAGTTATATAGGGTGTAGTGGTGACAGAAGTTATATAGGATGTAGTGGTGACAGAAGTTATATATATAGGGTGTAGTGGTGACAGAAGTTATATATATATAGGGTGTAGTGGTGACAGAAGTTATATAGGGTGTAGTGGTGACAGAAGTTATATAGGGTGTAGTGGTGACAGAAGTTATATATATAGGGTGTAGTGGTGACAGAAGTTATATAGGGTGTAGTGGTGACAGAAGTTATATAGGGTGTAGTGGTGACAGAAGTTATGTATATAGGGTGTAGTGGTGACAGAGGTTATATATATAGGGTGTAGTGGTGACAGAAGTTATATAGGGTGTAGTGGTGACAGAAGTTATATATATAGGGTGTAGTGGTGACAGATGTTATATATATAGGGTGTAGTGGTGACAGAGGTTATATATATAGGGTGTAGTGGTGACAGAAGTTATATATATAGGGGGTAGTGGTGACAGAAGTTATATAGGGTGTAGTAGTGACAGAAGTTATATATATAGGGTGTAGTGGTGACAGAGGTTATATATATAGGGTGTAGTGGTGACAGAAGTTATATAGGGTGTAGTGGTGACAGAGGTTATATAGGGTGTAGTGGTGACAGATGTTATATATATAGGGTGTAGTGGTGACAGAAGTTATATAGGGTGTAGTGGTGACAGAAGTTATATAGGATGTAGTGGTGACAGAAGTTATATATATAGGGTGTAGTGGTGACAGAAGTTATATATATAGGGTGTAGTGGTGACAGAAGTTATATAGGGTGTAGTGGTGACAGAAGTTATATAGGGTGTAGTGGTGACAGAAGTTATATATATAGGGTGTAGTGGTGACAGAAGTTATATAGGGTGTAGTGGTGACAGATGTTATATATATAGGGTGTAGTGGTGACAGAAGTTATATAGGGTGTAGTGGTGACAGAAGTTATATATATAGGGTGTAGTGGTGACAGATGTTATATATATAGGGTGTAGTGGTGACAGAGGTTATATATATAGGGTGTAGTGGTGACAGAAGTTATATATATAGGGGGGTAGTGGTGACAGAAGTTATATAGGGGTGTAGTAGTGACAGAAGTTATATATATAGGGTGTAGTGGTGACAGAGGTTATATATATAGGGTGTAGTGGTGACAGAAATTATATATATAGGGCGTAGTGGTGACAGAAGTTATATAGGGTGTAGTGGTGACAGAAGTTATATATATAGGGTGTAGTGGTGACAGAAGTTATATAGGGTGTAGTGGTGACAGAAGTTATATATATAGGGTGTAGTGGTGACAGAAGTTATATATATAGGGTGTAGTCGGTGACAGAAGTTATATATATAGGGCGTAGTGGTGACAGAAGTTATACAGGGTGTAGTGGTGACAGAAGTTATATATATAGGGTGTAGTGGTGACAGAAGTTATATATATAGGGTGTAGTGGTGACAGAGTTATATATATAGGGTGTAGTGGTGACAGAAGTTATATAGGGTGTAGTGGTGACAGAAGTTATATATATAGGGTGTAGTGGTGACAGAAGTTATATAGGGTGTAGTGGTGACAGAAGTTATATATATAGGGTGTAGTGGTGACAGAAGTTATATATATAGGGCGTAGTGGTGACAGAAGTTATATAGGGTGTAGTGGTGACAGAAGTTATATATATAGGGTGTAGTGGTGACAGAAGTTATATATATATAGGGTGTAGTGGTGACAGAAGTTATATATATAGGGTGTAGTGGTGACAGAGGTTATATATATAGGGTGTAGTGGTGACAGAAGTTATATAGGGTGTAGTGGTGACAGAAGTTATATAGGGTGTAGTGGTGACAGAAGTTATATATATAGGGTGTAGTGGTGACAGAAGTTATATAGGGTGTAGTGGTGACAGAAGTTATATAGGGTGTAGTGGTGACAGAAGTTATATAGGGTGTAGTGGTGACAGATGTTATATATATAGGGTGTAGTGGTGACAGAAGTTATATAGGGTGTAGTGGTGACAGAGGTTATATAGGGTGTAGTGCTGACAGATGTTATATATATAGGGTGTAGTGGTGACAGAAGTTATATATATAGAGGGTGTAGTGGTGACAGAGGTTATATATATAGGGTGTAGTGGTGACAGAAGTTATATATATAGGGTGTAGTGGTGACAGAAGTTATATATATAGGGTGTAGTGGTGACAGAGGTTATATATATAGGGTGTAGTGGTGACAGAAGTTATATAGGGTGTAGTGGTGACAGAAGTTATATAGGGTGTAGTGGTGACAGAAGTTATATATATAGGGTGTAGTGGTGACAGAAGTTATATATATAGGGTGTAGTGGTGACAGAAGTTATATAGGGTGTAGTGGTGACAGATGTTATATATATAGGGTGTAGTGGTGACAGAAGTTATATAGGGTGTAGTGATGACAGAAGTTATATATATAGGGTGTAGTGGTAACAGAAGTTATATATATAGGGTGTAGTGGTGACAGATGTTATATAGGGTGTAGTAGTGACAGAAGTTATATAGGGTGTAGTGGTGACAGAAGTTATATAGGGTGTAGTGGTGACAGATGTTATATGGGGTGTAGTGGTGACAGAAGTTATATAGGGTGTAGTGGTGACAGAAGTTATATATATATAGGGTGTAGTGGTGACAGAAGTTATATATATAGGGTGTAGTGGTGACAGAAGTTATATAGGGTGTAGTGGTGACAGAAGTTATATAGGGGGTAGTGGTGACAGAAGTTATATATATAGGGCGTAGTGGTGACAGAAGTTATATAGGGTGTAGTGGTGACAGAAGTTATATAGGGTGTAGTGGTGACAGAAGTTATATATATAGGGTGTAGTGGTGACAGAAGTTATATAGGGGGTAGTGGTGACAGAAGTTATATAGGGGGTAGTGGTGACAGAAGTTATATAGGGTGTAGTGGTGACAGATGTTATATATATAGGGTGTAGTGGTGACAGAAGTTTTATATATAGGGTGTAGTGGTGACAGAAGTTATATATATAGGGTGTAGTGGTGACAGAGGTTATATATATAGGGTGTAGTGGTGACAGAAGTTATATAGGGGGTAGTGGTGACAAGTTATATAGGGTGTAGTGGTGACAGAAGTTATATATATAGGGTGTAGTGGTGACAGAAGTTATATATATAGGGTTTAGTGGTGACAGAAGTTATATAGTGTGTAGTGGTGACAGAAGTTATATAGGGGGTAGTGGTGACAGAAGTTATATAGGGTATAGTGGTGACAGAAGTTATATATATAGGGTGTAGTGGTGACAGAAGTTATATAGGGTGTAGTGGTGACAGAAGTTATATATATAGGGCGTAGTGGTGACAGAAGTTATATAGGGTGTAGTGGTGACAGAAGTTATATAGGGTGTAGTGGTGACAGAAGTTATATAGGGTGTAGTGGTGACAGAAGTTATATATAGGGTGTAGTGGTGACGGAAGTTATATATAGGGTGTAGTGGTGACAGAAGTTATATAGGGTGTAGTGGTGACAGATGTTATATATATAGGGTGTAGTGGTGACAGAAGTTATATATATAGGGTGTAGTGGTGACAGAAGTTATATAGGGTGTAGTGGTGACAGAAGTTATATATAGGGTGTAGTGGTGACGGAAGTTATATATAGGGTGTAGTGGTGACAGAAGTTATATAGGGTGTAGTGGTGACAGATGTTATATATATAGGGCGTAGTGGTGACAGAAGTTATATAGGGTGTAGTGGTGACAGAAGTTATATATATAGGGTGTAGTGGTGACAGAAGTTATATATATTGGGTGTAGTTGTGACAGAAGTTATATATATAGGGTGTAGTGGTGACAGAAGTTATATAGGGTGTAGTGGTGACAGAGGTTATATATATAGGGTGTAGTGGTGACAGAAGTTATATAGGGTGTAGTGGTGACAGATGTTATATAGGGTGTAGTGGTGACAGAAGTTATATATATTGGGTGTAGTGGTGACAGAACTTATATATATAGGGGGTAGTGGTGACAGAAGTTATATAGGGGGTAGTGGTGACAGAAATTATATATATTGGGTGTAGTTGTGACAGAAGTTATATATATAGGGGGTAGTGGTGACAGAAGTTATATAGGGTGTAGTGGTGACAGAAGTTATATATATAGGGTGTAGTGGTGACAGAAGTTATATATATAGGGTGTAGTGGTGACAGAAGTTATATAGGGGGTAGTGGTGACAGAAGTTATATAGGGTGTAGTGGTGACAGAAGTTATATATATAGGGTGTAGTGGTGACAGAAGTTATATATATAGGGTGTAGTGGTGACAGAAGTTATATAGGGTGTAGTGGTGACAGAAGTTATATATATATAGGGTGTAGTGGTGACAGAAGTTATATATATAGGGTGTAGTGGTGACAGAAGTTATATATATAGGGTGTAGTGGTGACAGAAGTTATATAGGGTGTAGTGGTGACAGAAGTTATATATATAGGGTGTAGTGGTGACAGATGTTATATATATAGGGTGTAGTGGTGACAGAAGTTATATATATAGGGTGTAGTGGTGACAGAAGTTATATAGGGTGTAGTGGTGACAGAAGTTATATAGGGTGTAGTGGTGACAGAAGTTATATAGGGTGTAGTGGTGACAGATGTTATATATATAGGGTGTAGTGGTGACAGAAGTTATATATATAGGGTGTAGTGGTGACAGAAGTTATATAGGGTGTAGTGGTGACAGAAGTTATATAGGGTGTAGTAGTGACAGAGGTTATATATATAGGGCGTAGTGGTGACAGATGTTATATAGGGTGTAGTGGTGACAGATGTTATATAGGGTGTAGTGGTGACAGAAGTTATATATATAGGGCGTAGTGGTGACAGAAGTTATATAGGGTGTAGTGGTGACAGAAGTTATATATATATAGGGTGTAGTAGTGACAGAGGTAATATATATAGGGGGTAGTGGTGACAGAAGTTATATAGGGTGTAGTGGTGACAGAAGTTATATAGGGTGTAGTGGTGACAGAAGTTATATAGGGTGTAGTGGTGACAGAAGTTATATAGGGTGTAGTGGTAACAGAAGTTATATATATAGGGTGTAGTGGTGACATGTTATATAGGGTGTAGTGGTGACAGATGTTATATATATAGGGTGTAGTGGTGACAGAAGTTATATATATAGGGTGTAGTGGTGACAGAAGTTATATATATAGGGTGTAGTGGTGACAGAAGTTATATATATAGGGTGTAGTGGTGACAGAAGTTATATAGGGGGTAGTGGTGACAGAAGTTATATATATAGGGTGTAGTGGTGACAGATGTTATATATATAGGGTGTAGTGGTGACAGAAGTTATATAGGGTGTAGTGGTGACAGAAGTTATATAGGGTGTAGTGGTGACAGATGTTATATATATAGGGTGTAGTGGTGACAGAAGTTATATATATAGGGTGTAGTGGTGACAGAAGTTATATAGGGTGTAGTGGTGACAGATGTTATATATATAGGGTGTAGTGGTGACAGAAGTTACATATATAGGGTGTAGTGGTGACAGAAGTTATATAGGGTGTAGTGGTAACAGAAGTTATATATATAGGGTGTAGTGGTGACAGAAGTTATATAAGGTGTAGTGGTGACAGAAGTTATATAGGGTGTAGTGGTGACAGAAATTATATAGGGTGTAGTGGTGACAGATGTTATATAGGGTGTAGTGGGGACAGATGTTATATAGGGTGTAGTGGTGACAGAAGTTATATATATAGGGCGTAGTGGTGACAGATGTTATATAGGGTGTAGTGGTGACAGAAGTTATATAGGGTGTAGTGGTGACAGAAGTTATATATATATAGGGTGTAGTAGTGACAGAGGTTATATATATAGGGGGTAGTGGTGACAGAAGTTATATAGGGTGTAGTGGTGACAGAAGTTATATAGGGTGTAGTGGTGACAGAAGTTATATAGGGTGTAGTGGTGACAGATGTTATATAGGGTGTAGTGGTGACAGATGTTATATAGGGTGTAGTGGTAACAGAAGTTATATATATAGGGTGTAGTGGTGACATGTTATATAGGGTGTAGTGGTAACAGAAGTTATATATATAGGGCGTAGTGGTGACAGATGTTATATAGGGTGTAGTGGTGACAGAGGTTATATATATATAGGGTGTAGTGGTGACAGAAGTTATATATATAGGGTGTAGTGGTGACAGAAGTTATATAGGGTGTAGTGGTGACAGATGTTATATATATAGGGTGTAGTGGTAACAGAAGTTATATACATAGGGTGTAGTGGTGACAGAAGTTATATATATAGGGTGTAGTGGTGACAGAAGTTATATAGGGTGTAGTGGTGACAGAAGTTATATAGGGTGTAGTGGTGACAGAAGTTATATAGGGTGTAGTGGTGACAGAAGTTATATAGGGTGTAGTGGTGACAGATGTTATATAGGGTGTAGTGGTGACAGAAGTTATATATATATAGGGTGTAGTGGTAACAGAAGTTATATAGGGTGTAGTGGTGACAGAAGTTATATATATAGGGTGTAGTGGTGACAGAAGTTATATAGGGTGTAGTGGTGACAGAAGTTATATAAATAGGGTGTAGTGGTGACAGAAGTTATATATATAGGGTGTAGTGGTGACAGAAGTTATATATATAGGGAGTAGTGGTGACAGAAGTTATATAGGGTGTAGTGGTGACAGAAGTTATATATATAGGGTGTAGTGGTGACAGAAGTTATATAGGGTGTAGTGGTGACAGAAGTTATATATATAGGGTGTAGTGGTGACAGAAGTTATATAGGGTGTAGTGGTGACAGAAGTTATATATATAGGGTGTAGTGGTGACAGAAGTTATATATATAGGGTGTAGTGGTGACAGAAGTTATATATATAGGGTGTAGTGGTGACAGAAGTTATATAGGGTGTAGTGGTGACAGAAGTTATATAGGGTGTAGTGGTGACAGAAGTTATATATATAGAGTGTAGTGGTGACAGAAGTTATATAGGGTGTAGTGGTGACAGAAGTTATATAGGGTGTAGTGGTGACAGAGGTTATATAGGGTGTAGTGGTGACAGATGTTATATATATATAGGGTGTAGTGGTGACAGAAGTTATATAGGGTGTAGTGGTGACAGAAGTTATATAGGATGTAGTGGTGACAGAAGTTATATATATAGGGTGTAGTGGTGACAGAAGTTATATATATAGGGTGTAGTGGTGACAGAAGTTATATAGGGTGTAGTGGTGACAGAAGTTATATATATAGGGTGTAGTGGTGACAGAAGTTATATAGGGTGTAGTGGTGACAGAAGTTATATAGGGTGTAGTGGTGACAGAAGTTATATATATAGAGTGTAGTGGTGACAGAAGTTATATAGGGTGTAGTGGTGACAGATGTTATATATATAGGGTGTAGTGGTGACAGAAGTTATATAGGGTGTAGTGGTGACAGAGGTTATATAGGGTGTAGTGGTGACAGATGTTATATATATAGGGTGTAGTGGTGACAGAAGTTATATAGGGTGTAGTGGTGACAGAAGTTATATAGGATGTAGTGGTGACAGAAGTTATATATATAGGGTGTAGTGGTGACAGAAGTTATATATATATAGGGTGTAGTGGTGACAGAAGTTATATAGGGTGTAGTGGTGACAGAAGTTATATAGGGTGTAGTGGTGACAGAAGTTATATATATAGGGTGTAGTGGTGACAGAAGTTATATAGGGTGTAGTGGTGACAGAAGTTATATAGGGTGTAGTGGTGACAGAAGTTATGTATATAGGGTGTAGTGGTGACAGAGGTTATATATATAGGGTGTAGTGGTGACAGAAGTTATATAGGGTGTAGTGGTGACAGAAGTTATATATATAGGGTGTAGTGGTGACAGATGTTATATATATAGGGTGTAGTGGTGACAGAGGTTATATATATAGGGTGTAGTGGTGACAGAAGTTATATATATAGGGGGTAGTGGTGACAGAAGTTATATAGGGTGTAGTAGTGACAGAAGTTATATATATAGGGTGTAGTGGTGACAGAGGTTATATATATAGGGTGTAGTGGTGACAGAAGTTATATAGGGTGTAGTGGTGACAGAGGTTATATAGGGTGTAGTGGTGACAGATGTTATATATATAGGGTGTAGTGGTGACAGAAGTTATATAGGGTGTAGTGGTGACAGAAGTTATATAGGATGTAGTGGTGACAGAAGTTATATATATAGGGTGTAGTGGTGACAGAAGTTATATATATAGGGTGTAGTGGTGACAGAAGTTATATAGGGTGTAGTGGTGACAGAAGTTATATAGGGTGTAGTGGTGACAGAAGTTATATATATAGGGTGTAGTGGTGACAGAAGTTATATAGGGTGTAGTGGTGACAGATGTTATATATATAGGGTGTAGTGGTGACAGAAGTTATATAGGGTGTAGTGGTGACAGAAGTTATATATATAGGGTGTAGTGGTGACAGATGTTATATATATAGGGTGTAGTGGTGACAGAGGTTATATATATAGGGTGTAGTGGTGACAGAAGTTATATATATAGGGGGTAGTGGTGACAGAAGTTATATAGGGTGTAGTAGTGACAGAAGTTATATATATAGGGTGTAGTGGTGACAGAGGTTATATATATAGGGTGTAGTGGTGACAGAAATTATATATATAGGGCGTAGTGGTGACAGAAGTTATATAGGGTGTAGTGGTGACAGAAGTTATATATATAGGGTGTAGTGGTGACAGAAGTTATATAGGGTGTAGTGGTGACAGAAGTTATATATATAGGGTGTAGTGGTGACAGAAGTTATATATATAGGGTGTAGTGGTGACAGAAGTTATATATATAGGGCGTAGTGGTGACAGAAGTTATACAGGGTGTAGTGGTGACAGAAGTTATATATATAGGGTGTAGTGGTGACAGAAGTTATATATATAGGGTGTAGTGGTGACAGAGTTATATATATAGGGTGTAGTGGTGACAGAAGTTATATAGGGTGTAGTGGTGACAGAAGTTATATATATAGGGTGTAGTGGTGACAGAAGTTATATAGGGTGTAGTGGTGACAGAAGTTATATATATAGGGTGTAGTGGTGACAGAAGTTATATATATAGGGCGTAGTGGTGACAGAAGTTATATAGGGTGTAGTGGTGACAGAAGTTATATATATAGGGTGTAGTGGTGACAGAAGTTATATATATATAGGGTGTAGTGGTGACAGAAGTTATATATATAGGGTGTAGTGGTGACAGAGGTTATATATATAGGGTGTAGTGGTGACAGAAGTTATATAGGGTGTAGTGGTGACAGAAGTTATATAGGGTGTAGTGGTGACAGAAGTTATATATATAGGGTGTAGTGGTGACAGAAGTTATATAGGGTGTAGTGGTGACAGAAGTTATATAGGGTGTAGTGGTGACAGAAGTTATATAGGGTGTAGTGGTGACAGATGTTATATATATAGGGTGTAGTGGTGACAGAAGTTATATAGGGTGTAGTGGTGACAGAGGTTATATAGGGTGTAGTGCTGACAGATGTTATATATATAGGGTGTAGTGGTGACAGAAGTTATATATATAGAGGGTGTAGTGGTGACAGAGGTTATATATATAGGGTGTAGTGGTGACAGAAGTTATATATATAGGGTGTAGTGGTGACAGAAGTTATATATATAGGGTGTAGTGGTGACAGAGGTTATATATATAGGGTGTAGTGGTGACAGAAGTTATATAGGGTGTAGTGGTGACAGAAGTTATATAGGGTGTAGTGGTGACAGAAGTTATATATATAGGGTGTAGTGGTGACAGAAGTTATATATATAGGGTGTAGTGGTGACAGAAGTTATATAGGGTGTAGTGGTGACAGATGTTATATATATAGGGTGTAGTGGTGACAGAAGTTATATAGGGTGTAGTGGTGACAGAAGTTATATATATAGGGTGTAGTGGTGACAGAGGTTATATATATAGGGTGTAGTGGTGACAGAAGTTATATAGGGTGTAGTGGTGACAGAAGTTATATATATAGGGTGTAGTGGTGACAGATGTTATATATATAGGGTGTAGTGGTGACAGAGGTTATATATATAGGGTGTAGTGGTGACAGAAGTTATATATATAGGGGGTAGTGGTGACAGAAGTTATATATATAGGGGGTAGTGGTGACAGAAGTTATATAGGGTGTAGTAGTGACAGAAGTAATATATATAGGGCGTAGTGGTGACAGAGGTTATATATATAGGGTGTAGTGGTGACAGAAGTTATATATATAGGGCGTAGTGGTGACACAAGTTATATATATAGGGGGTAGTGGTGACAGAAGTTATATAGGGTGTAGTAGTGACAGAAGTAATATATATAGGGTGTAGTGGTGACAGAGGTTATATATATAGGGTGTAGTGGTGACAGAAGTTATATAGGGTGTAGTGGTGACAGAAGTTATATATATAGGGTGTAGTGGTGACAGAAGTTATATAGGGTGTAGTGGTGACAGAAGTTATATATATAGGGTGTAGTGGTGACAGAAGTTATATATATAGGGTGTAGTGGTGACAGAAGTTATATATATAGGGCGTAGTGGTGACAGAAGTTATATAGGGTGTAGTGGTGACAGAAGTTATATATATAGGGTGTAGTGGTGACAGAAGTTATATATATAGGGTGTAGTGGTGACAGAGTTATATATATAGGGTGTAGTGGTGACAGAAGTTATATAGGGTGTAGTGGTGACAGAAGTTATATATATAGGGTGTAGTGGTGACAGAAGTTATATAGGGTGTAGTGGTGACAGAAGTTATATATATAGGGTGTAGTGGTGACAGAAGTTATATATATAGGGCGTAGTGTTGACAGAAGTTATATAGGGTGTAGTGGTGACAGAAGTTATATATATAGGGTGTAGTGGTGACAGAAGTTATATATATAGAGGGTGTAGTGGTGACAGAGGTTATATATATATAGGGTGTAGTGGTGACAGAAGTTATATATATAGGGTGTAGTGGTGACAGAAGTTATATATATAGGGTGTAGTGGTGACAGAGGTTATATATATAGGGTGTAGTGGTGACAGAAGTTATATAGGGTGTAGTGGTGACAGAAGTTATATAGGGTGTAGTGGTGACAGAAGTTATATATATAGGGTGTAGTGGTGACAGAAGTTATATATATAGGGTGTAGTGGTGACAGAAGTTATATAGGGTGTAGTGGTGACAGATGTTATATATATAGGGTGTAGTGGTGACAGAAGTTATATAGGGTGTAGTGGTGACAGAAGTTATATATATAGGGTGTAGTGGTGACAGAGGTTATATATATAGGGTGTAGTGGTGACAGAAGTTATATAGGGTGTAGTGGTGACAGAAGTTATATATATAGGGTGTAGTGGTGACAGATGTTATATATATAGGGTGTAGTGGTGACAGAGGTTATATATATAGGGTGTAGTGGTGACAGAAGTTATATATATAGGGGGTAGTGGTGACAGAAGTTATATAGGGTGTAGTAGTGACAGAAGTTATATATATAGGGTGTAGTGGTGACAGAGGTTATATATATAGGGTGTAGTGGTGACAGAAGTTATATATATAGGGCGTAGTGGTGACAGAAGTTATATAGGGTGTAGTGGTGACAGAAGTTATATATATAGGGTGTAGTGGTGACAGAAGTTATATAGGGTGTAGTGGTGACAGAAGTTATATATATAGGGTGTAGTGGTGACAGAAGTTATATATATAGGGTGTAGTGGTGACAGAAGTTATATATATAGGGCGTAGTGGTGACAGAAGTTATACAGGGTGTAGTGGTGACAGAAGTTATATATATAGGGTGTAGTGGTGACAGAAGTTATATATATAGGGTGTAGTGGCGACAGAGTTATATATATAGGGTGTAGTGGTGACAGAAGTTATATAGGGTGTAGTGGTGACAGAAGTTATATATATAGGGTGTAGTGGTGACAGAAGTTAAATAGGGTGTAGTGGTGACAGAAGTTATATATATAGGGTGTAGTGGTGACAGAAGTTATATATATAGGGCGTAGTGGTGACAGAAGTTATATAGGGTGTAGTGGTGACAGAAGTTATATATATAGGGTGTAGTGGTGACAGAAGTTATATATATATAGGGTGTAGTGGTGACAGAAGTTATATATATAGGGTGTAGTGGTGACAGAGGTTATATATATAGGGTGTAGTGGTGACAGAAGTTATATAGGGTGTAGTGGTGACAGAAGTTATATAGGGTGTAGTGGTGACAGAAGTTATATATATAGGGTGTAGTGGTGACAGAAGTTATATAGGGTGTAGTGGTGACAGAAGTTATATAGGGTGTAGTGGTGACAGAAGTTATATAGGGTGTAGTGGTGACAGATGTTATATATATAGGGTGGAGTTGTGACAGAAGTTATATAGGGTGTAGTGGTGACAGAGGTTATATAGGGTGTAGTGCTGACAGATGTTATATATATAGGGTGTAGTGGTGACAGAAGTTATATAGGGTGTAGTGGTGACAGAAGTTATATAGGGTGTAGTGGTGACAGAAGTTATATATATAGGGTGTAGTGGTGACAGAAGTTATATATATAGGGTGTAGTGGTGACAGAAGTTATATATATAGGGTGTAGTGGTGACAGAAGTTATATAGGGTGTAGTGGTGACAGAAGTTATATAGGGTGTAGTGGTGACAGAAGTTATATATATAGGGTGTAGTGGTGACAGAAGTTATATAGGGTGTAGTGGTGACAGAAGTTATATATATAGGGTGTAGTGGTGACAGATGTTATATAGGGTGTAGTGGTGACAGAAGTTATATATATAGGGCGTAGTGGTGACAGAAGTTATATAGGGTGTAGTGGTGACAGAAGTTATATATATAGGGTGTAGTGGTGACAGAAGTTATATAGGGTGTAGTGGTGACAGAAGTTATATATATAGGGGGTAGTGGTGACAGAAGTTATATATATAGGGGGTAGTGGTGACAGAAGTTATATAGGGTGTAGTAGTGACAGAAGTAATATATATAGGGCGTAGTGGTGACAGAGGTTATATATATAGGGTGTAGTGGTGACAGAAGTTATATATATAGGGCGTAGTGGTGACACAAGTTATATATATAGGGGGTAGTGGTGACAGAAGTTATATAGGGTGTAGTAGTGACAGAAGTAATATATATAGGGTGTAGTGGTGACAGAGGTTATATATATAGGGTGTAGTGGTGACAGAAGTTATATAGGGTGTAGTGGTGACAGAAGTTATATATATAGGGTGTAGTGGTGACAGAAGTTATATAGGGTGTAGTGGTGACAGAAGTTATATATATAGGGTGTAGTGGTGACAGAAGTTATATATATAGGGTGTAGTGGTGACAGAAGTTATATATATAGGGCGTAGTGGTGACAGAAGTTATATAGGGTGTAGTGGTGACAGAAGTTATATATATAGGGTGTAGTGGTGACAGAAGTTATATATATAGGGTGTAGTGGTGACAGAGTTATATATATAGGGTGTAGTGGTGACAGAAGTTATATAGGGTGTAGTGGTGACAGAAGTTATATATATAGGGTGTAGTGGTGACAGAAGTTATATAGGGTGTAGTGGTGACAGAAGTTATATATATAGGGTGTAGTGGTGACAGAAGTTATATATATAGGGCGTAGTGTTGACAGAAGTTATATAGGGTGTAGTGGTGACAGAAGTTATATATATAGGGTGTAGTGGTGACAGAAGTTATATATATAGAGGGTGTAGTGGTGACAGAGGTTATATATATAGGGTGTAGTGGTGACAGAAGTTATATATATAGGGTGTAGTGGTGACAGAAGTTATATATATAGGGTGTAGTGGTGACAGAGGTTATATATATAGGGTGTAGTGGTGACAGAAGTTATATAGGGTGTAGTGGTGACAGAAGTTATATAGGGTGTAGTGGTGACAGAAGTTATATATATAGGGTGTAGTGGTGACAGAAGTTATATAGGGTGTAGTGGTGACAGAAGTTATATAGGGTGTAGTGGTGACAGAAGTTATATAGGGTGTAGTGGTGACAGATGTTATTTATATAGGGTGTAGTGGTGACAGAAGTTATATAGGGTGTAGTGGTGACAGAGGTTATATAGGGTGTAGTGGTGACAGATGTTATATATATAGGGTGTAGTGGTGACAGAAGTTATATAGGGTGTAGTGGTGACAGAAGTTATATAGGGTGTAGTGGTGACAGAAGTTATATATATAGGGTGTAGTGGTGACAGAAGTTATATAGGGTGTAGTGGTGACAGATGTTATATATATAGGGTGTAGTGGTGACAGAAGTTATATAGGGTGTAGTGGTGACAGAAGTTATATAGGGTGTAGTGGTGACTGAAGTTATATATATAGGGTGTAGTGGTGACAGAAGTTATATAGGGTGTAGTGGTGACAGAAGTTATATAGGGTGTAGTGGTGACAGAAGTTATATATATAGGGTGTAGTGGTGACAGAAGTTATATAGGGTGTAGTGGTGACAGATGTTATATATATAGGGTGTAGTGGTGACAGAAGTTATATATATAGGGTGTAGTGGTGACAGAGGTTATATATATAGGGTGTAGTGGTGACAGAAGTTATATAGGGTGTAGTGGTGACAGAAGTTATATATATAGGGTGTAGTGGTGACAGAGGTTATATATATAGGGTGTAGTGGTGACAGAGGTTATATATATAGGGTGTAGTGGTGATAGAAGTTATATATATAGGGGGTAGTGGTGACAGAAGTTATATAGGGTGTAGTAGTGACAGAAGTTATATATATAGGGTGTAGTGGTGACAGAGGTTATATATATAGGGTGTAGTGGTGACAGAAGTTATATATATAGGGCGTAGTGGTGACAGAAGTTATATAGGGTGTAGTGGTGACAGAAGTTATATATATAGGGTGTAGTGGTGACAGAAGTTATATAGGGTGTAGTGGTGACAGAAGTTATATATATAGGGTGTAGTGGTGACAGAAGTTATATATATAGGGTGTAGTGGTGACAGAAGTTATATATATAGGGTGTAGTGGTGACAGAAGTTATATATATAGGGCGTAGTGGTGACAGAAGTTATATATATAGGGTGTAGTGGTGACAGAAGTTATATATATAGGGTGTAGTGGTGACAGAGTTATATATATAGGGTGTAGTGGTGACAGAAGTTATATAGGGTGTAGTGGTGACAGATGTTATATATATAGGGTGTAGTGGTGACAGAAGTTATATAGGGTGTAGTGGTGACAGGTTATATAGGGTGTAGTGGTGACATGTTATATATATAGGGTGTAGTGGTGACAGAAGTTATATAGGGTGTAGTGGTGACAGAAGTTATATAGGGTGTAGTGGTGACAGAAGTTATATATATAGGGTGTAGTGGTGACAGAAGTTATATAGGGTGTAGTGGTGACAGAAGTTATATAAGGTGTAGTGGTGACAGAAGTTATATATATAGGGTGTAGTGGTGACAGAAGTTATATAGGGTGTAGTAGTGCAGAAGTTATATATATAGGGGTGTAGTGGTGACAGAAGTTATATAGGGTGTAGTGGTGACAGAAGTTATATATATAGGGTGTAGTGGTGACAGATGTTATATATATAGGGTGTAGTGGTGACAGAGGTTATATATATAGGGTGTAGTGGTGACAGAAGTTATATATATAGGGGTAGTGGTGACAGAAGTTATATAGGGTGTAGTAGTGACAGAAGTTATATATATAGGGTGTAGTGGTGACAGAGGTTATATATATAGGGGTGTAGTGGTGACAGAAGTTATATAGGGTGTAGTGGATGACAGAGTTATATAGGGTGTAGTGGTGACAGATGTTATATATATAGGGTGTAGTGGTGACAGAAGTTATATAGGGTGTAGTGGTGACAGAAGTTATATAGGATGTAGTGGTGACAGAAGTTATATATATAGGGTGTAGTGGTGACAGAAGTTATATATATAGGGTGTAGTGGTGACAGAAGTTATATAGGGTGTAGTGGTGACAGAAGTTATATAGGGTGTAGTGGTGACAGAAGTTATATATATAGGGTGTAGTGGTGACAGAAGTTATATATAGGGTGTAGTGGTGACAGATGTTATATATATAGGGTGTAGTGGTGACAGAAGTTATATATAGGGTGTAGTGGTGACAGAAGGTTATATATATAGGGTGTAGTGGTGACAGAAGTTATATATATAGGGTGTAGTGGTGACAGAAGTTATATAGGGTGTAGTGGTGACAGAAGTTAATATAGGGTGTAGTGGTGACAGAAGTTATATATATAGGGTGTAGTGGTGACAGAGGTTATATATAGGGTGTAGTGGTGACAGAAGTTATATATATAGGGGGTAGTGGTGACAGAAGTTATATAGGGTGTAGTGGTGACAGAAGTTATATATATAGGGTGTAGTGGTGACAGAGTTATATATATAGGGTGTAGTGGTGACAGAAGTTATATATATAGGGCGTAGTGGTGACAGAAGTTATATAGGGTGTAGTGGTGACAGAAGTTATATATATAGGGTGTAGTGGTGACAGAAGTTATATATATATAGGGTGTAGTGGTGACAGAAGTTATATATATAGGGTGTAGTGGTGACAGAAGGTTATATATATAGGGTGTAGTGGTGACAGAAGTTATATAGGGTGTAGTGGTGACAGAAGTTATATAGGGTGTAGTGGTGACAGAAGTTATATAGGGTGTAGTGGTGACAGATGTTATATATATAGGGTGTAGTGGTGACAGAAGTTATATAGGGTGTAGTGGTGACAGAGGTTATATAGGGTGTAGTGCTGACAGATGTTATATATATAGGGTGTAGTGGTGACAGAAGTTATATAGGGTGTAGTGGTGACAGAAGTTATATAGGGTGTAGTGGTGACAGAAGTATATATATAGGGTGTAGTGGTGACAGAAGTTATATATATAGGGTGTAGTGGTGACAGAAGTTATATAGGGTGTAGTGGTGACAGAAGTTATATAGGGTGTAGTGGTGACAGAAGTTATATATATAGGGTGTAGTGGTGACAGAAGTTATATAGGGTGTAGTGGTGACAGAAGTTATATATATAGGGTGTAGTGGTGACAGATGTTATATAGGGTGTAGTGGTGACAGAAGTTATATATATAGGGCGTAGTGGTGACAGAAGTTATATAGGGTGTAGTGGTGACAGAAGTTATATATATAGGGTGTAGTGGTGACAGAAGTTATATAGGGTGTAGTGGTGACAGAAGTTATATATATAGGGTGTAGTGGTGACAGAAGTTTATATATAGGGGGTAGTGGTGACAGAAGTTATATATATATAGGGGGTAGTGGTGACAGAAGTTATATAGGGTGTAGTAGTGACAGAAGTATATATATAGGGCGTAGTGGTGACAGAGGTTATATATATAGGGTGTAGTGGTGACAGAAGTTATATATATAGGGGGTAGTGGTGACAGAAGTTATATAGGGTGTAGTAGTGACAGAAGTTATATATATAGGGTGTAGTGGTGACAGAAGTTATATAGGGTTGTAGTGGTGACAGAAGTTATATATATAGGGTGTAGTGGTGACAGAAGTTATATATATAGGGTGTAGTGGTGACAGAAGTTATATATATAGGGCGTAGTGGTGACAGAAGTTATATAGGGTGTAGTGGTGACAGAAGTTATATATATAGGGTGTAGTGGTGACAGAAGTTATATATATAGGGTGTAGTGGTGACAGAGTTATATATATAGGGTGTAGTGGTGACAGAAGTTATATAGGGTGTAGTGGTGACAGAAGTTATATATATATGGTGTAGTGGTGACAGAAGTTATATAGGGTGTAGTGGTGACAGAAGTTATATATATAGGGTGTAGTGGTGACAGAAGTTATATATATAGGGCGTAGTGTTGACAGAAGTTATATAGGGTGTAGTGGTGACAGAAGTTATATATATAGGGTGTAGTGGTGACAGAAGTTATATATATAGAGGGTGTGAGGTTATAGATATAGGGTGTAGTGGTGACAGAAGTTATATATATAGGGTGTAGTGGTGACAGAAGTTTATATATAGGGTGTACGTGGTGACAGAAGTTATATATATAGGGTGTAGTGGTGACAGAAGTTATATAGGGTGTAGTGGTGACAGAAGTTATATATATATGGTGTAGTGGTGACAGATGTTTTATATAGGGTGTAGTGGTGACAGAAGTTATATATATAGGGTGTAGTGGTGACAGAAGTTTATATATAGGGTGTAGTGTTGACAGAAGTTATATATAGGGTGTAGTGGTGACAGAAGTTATATATATAGGGTGTAGTGGTGACAGAAGTTATATATGAGGTTGTAGTGGTGACAGAGTTATATATATAGGGTGTAGTTGGTGACAGAAGTTATATATAAGGGTGTAGTGGTGACAGAAGTTATATATATAGGTTGTAGTGGTGACAGAGTTATATATAGGGTTGTAGTGGTGACAGAGAGTTATATAGGGTGTGTAGTGGTGACAGAGAGTTATATATAGGGTGTAGTGGTGACAGAAGTTATATATATAGGGTGTAGTGGTGACAGAAGTTAATATAGGGTGTAGTGGTGACAGAAGGTTATATAGGGTGTAGTGGTGACAGATGTTATATATAGGGTGTAGTGGTGACAGAAGTTATATATAGGGTGTAGTGGTGACAGAGGTTATAATAGGGTGTAGTGGTGACAGAGTTATATATATAGGGTGTAGTGGTGACAGAAGTTATATAGGGTGTAGTGGTGACAGAAGTTAAATAGGGTGTAGTGGTGACAGAAGTTATATAGGGTGTAGTGGTGACAGAAGTTATATATATAGGGTGTAGTGGTGACAGAAGTTATATAGGGTGTAGTGGTGACAGATGTTATATATATAGGGTGTAGTGGTGACAGAAGTTATATAGGGTGTAGTGGTGACAGAAGTTATATAGGGTGTAGTGGTGACAGAAGTTATATATATAGGGTGTAGTGGTGACAGAAGTTATATAGGGTGTAGTGGTGACAGAAGTTATATAGGGTGTAGTGGTGACAGAAGTTATATATATAGGGTGTAGTGGTGACAGATGTTATATATATAGGGTGTAGTGGTGACAGAAGTTATATATATAGGGTGTAGTGGTGACAGAAGTTATATAGGGTGTAGTGGTGACAGAAGTTATATATATAGGGTGTAGTGGTGACAGAAGTTATATAGGGTGTAGTGGTGACAGAAGTTATATAGGGTGTAGTGGTGACAGAAGTTATATATATAGGGTGTAGTGGTGACAGAAGTTATATATATAGGGTGTAGTGGTGACAGAAGTTATATAGGGTGTAGTGGTGACAGAAGTTATATAGGGTGTAGTGGTGACAGAAGTTATATATATAGGGTGTAGTGGTGACAGAAGTTATATATGTAGGGCGTAGTGGTGACAGAAGTTATATAGGGTGTAGTGGTGACAGAAGTTATATATATAGGGTGTAGTGGTGACAGAAGTTATATATATAGGGTGTAGTGGTGACAGAAGTTATATATATAGGGTGTAGTGGTGACAGAAGTTATATAGGGTGTAGTGGTGACAGAAGTTATATAGGGTGTAGTGGTGACAGAAGTTATATATATAGGGTGTAGTGGTGACAGAAGTTATATATATAGGGTGTAGTGGTGACAGAAGTTATATAGGGTGTAGTGGTGACAGAAGTTATATAGGGTGTAGTGGTGACAGAAGTTATATATATAGGGTGTAGTGGTGACAGAAGTTATATAGGGTGTAGTGGTGACAGAAGTTATATATATAGGGTGTAGTGGTGACAGATGTTATATAGGGTGTAGTGGTGACAGAAGTTATATATATAGGGCGTAGTGGTGACAGAAGTTATATAGGGTGTAGTGGTGACAGAAGTTATATATATAGGGTGTAGTGGTGACAGAAGTTATATAGGGTGTAGTGGTGACAGAAGTTATATATATAGGGTGTAGTGGTGACAGAAGTTATATATATAGGGGGTAGTGGTGACAGAAGTTATATAGGGTGTAGTAGTGACAGAAGTAATATATATAGGGTGTAGTGGTGACAGAGTTATATATATAGGGTGTAGTGGTGACAGAAGTTATATATATAGGGCGTAGTGGTGACAGAAGTTATATAGGGTGTAGTGGTGACAGAAGTTATATATATAGGGTGTAGTGGTGACAGAAGTTATATATATAGGGCGTAGTGGTGACAGAAGTTATATAGGGTGTAGTGGTGACAGAAGTTATATATATAGGGTGTAGTGGTGACAGAGGTTATATATATAGGGTGTAGTGGTGACAGAAGTTATATAGGGTGTAGTGGTGACAGAGGTTATATAGGGTGTAGTGGTGACAGAAGTTATATATATAGGGTGTAGTGGTGACAGAAGTTATATATATAGGGTGTAGTGGTGACAGAAGTTATATAGGGTGTAGTGGTGACAGAAGTTATATAGGGTGTAGTGGTGACAGAAGTTATATATATAGGGTGTAGTGGTGACAGAAGTTATATAGGGTGTAGTGGTGACAGATGTTATATATATAGGGTGTAGTGGTGACAGAAGTTATATAGGGTGTAGTGGTGACAGAAGTTATATAGGGTGTAGTGGTGACAGAAGTTATATAGGGTGTAGTGGTGACAGAAGTTATATATATAGGGTGTAGTGGTGACAGAGGTTATATATATAGGGTGTAGTGGTGACAGAAGTTATATAGGGTGTAGTGGTGACAGAAGTTATATATATAGGGTGTAGTGGTGACAGATGTTATATATATAGGGTGTAGTGGTGACAGAGGTTATATATATAGGGTGTAGTGGTGACAGAAGTTATATATATAGGGGGTAGTGGTGACAGAAGTTATATAGGGTGTAGTAGTGACAGAAGTTATATATATAGGGTGTAGTGGTGACAGAGGTTATATATATAGGGTGTAGTGGTGACAGAAGTTATATATATAGGGCGTAGTGGTGACAGAAGTTATATAGGGTGTAGTGGTGACAGAAGTTATATATATAGGGTGTAGTGGTGACAGAAGTTATATAGGGTGTAGTGGTGACAGAAGTTATATATATAGGGTGTAGTGGTGACAGGAGTTATATATATAGGGTGTAGTGGTGACAGAAGTTATATATATAGGGCGTAGTGGTGACAGAAGTTATACAGGGTGTAGTGGTGACAGAAGTTATATATATACGGTGTAGTGGTGACAGAAGTTATATATATAGGGTGTAGTGGTGACAGAGTTATATATATAGGGTGTAGTGGTGACAGAAGTTATATAGGGTGTAGTGGTGACAGAAGTTATATATATAGGGTGTAGTGGTGACAGAAGTTATATAGGGTGTAGTGGTGACAGAAGTTATATAGGGTGTAGTGGTGACAGAAGTTATATAGGGTGTAGTGGTGACAGAAGTTATATATATAGGGTGTAGTGGTGACAGAAGTTATATAGGGTGTAGTGGTGACAGAAGTTATATAGGGTGTAGTGGTGACAGAAGTTATATATATAGGGTGTAGTGGTGACAGAAGTTATATATGTAGGGCGTAGTGGTGACAGAAGTTATATAGGGTGTAGTGGTGACAGAAGTTATATATATAGGGTGTAGTGGTGACAGAAGTTATATATATATAGGGTGTAGTGGTGACAGAAGTTATATAGGGTGTAGTGGTGACAGAAGTTATATAGGGTGTAGTGGTGACAGAAGTTATATATATAGGGTGTAGTGGTGACAGAAGTTATATATATAGGGTGTAGTGGTGACAGAAGTTATATAGGGTGTAGTGGTGACAGAAGTTATATAGGGTGTAGTGGTTACAGAAGTTATATATATATAGGGTGTAGTGGTGACAGATGTTATATAGGGTGTAGTGGTGACAGAAGTTATATATATAGGGTGTAGTGGTGACAGATGTTATATAGGGTGTAGTGGTGACAGAAGTTATATATATAGGGCGTAGTGGTGACAGAAGTTATATAGGGTGTAGTGGTGACAGAAGTTATATATATAGGGTGTAGTGGTGACAGAAGTTATATAGGGTGTAGTGGTGACAGAAGTTATATATATAGGGTGTAGTGGAGACAGAAGTTATATATATAGGGGGTAGTGGTGACAGAAGTTATATAGGGTGTAGTAGTGACAGAAGTAATATATATAGGGTGTAGTGGTGACAGAGGTTATATATATAGGGTGTAGTGGTGACAGAAGTTATATATATAGGGCGTAGTGGTGACAGAAGTTATATATATAGGGGGTAGTGGTGACAGAAGTTATATAGGGTGTAGTAGTGACAGAAGTAATATATATAGGGTGTAGTGGTGACAGAGGTTATATATATAGGGTGTAGTGGTGACAGAAGTTATATAGGGTGTAGTGGTGACAGAAGTTATATATATAGGGTGTAGTGGTGACAGAAGTTATATAGGGTGTAGTGGTGACAGAAGTTATATATATAGGGTGTAGTGGTGACAGAAGTTATATATATAGGGTGTAGTGGTGACAGAAGTTATATATATAGGGCGTAGTGGTGACAGAAGTTATATAGGGTGCAGTGGTGACAGAAGTTATATATATAGGGTGTAGTGGTGACAGAAGTTATATATATAGGGTGTAGTGGTGACAGAGTTATATATATAGGGTGTAGTGGTGACAGAAGTTATATAGGGTGTAGTGGTGACAGAAGTTATATATATAGGGTGTAGTGGTGACAGAAGTTATATAGGGTGTAGTGGTGACAGAAGTTATATATATAGGGTGTAGTGGTGACAGAAGTTATATATATAGGGCGTAGTGGTGACAGAAGTTATATAGGGTGTAGTGGTGACAGAAGTTATATATATAGGGTGTAGTGGTGACAGAAGTTATATATATAGAGGGTGTAGTGGTGACAGAGGTTATATATATAGGGTGTAGTGGTGACAGAAGTTATATATATAGGGTGTAGTGGTGACAGAAGTTATATATATAGGGTGTAGTGGTGACAGAGGTTATATATATATAGGGTGTAGTGGTGACAGAAGTTATATAGGGTGTAGTGGTGACAGAAGTTATATAGGGTGTAGTGGTGACAGAAGTTATATATATAGGGTGTAGTGGTGACAGAAGTTATATAGGGTGTAGTGGTGACAGAAGTTATATAGGGTGTAGTGGTGACAGATGTTATATATATAGGGTGTAGTGGTGACAGAAGTTATATAGGGTGTAGTGGTGACAGAGGTTATATAGGGTGTAGTGGTGACAGATGTTATATATATAGGGTGTAGTGGTGACAGAAGTTATATAGGGTGTAGTGGTGACAGAAGTTATATAGGGTGTAGTGGTGACAGAAGTTATATATATATATATAGGGTGTAGTGGTGACAGAAGTTATGTAGGGTGTAGTGGTGACAGAAGTTATATAGGGTGTAGTGGTGACAGAAGTTATATAGGGTGTAGTGGTGACAGAAGTTATATATATAGGGTGTAGTGGTGACAGAAGTTATATAGGGTGTAGTGGTGACAGATGTTATATATATAGGGTGTAGTGGTGACAGAAGTTATATAGGGTGTAGTGGTGACAGAAGTTATATATATAGGGTGTAGTGGTGACAGAAGTTATATAGGGTGTAGTGGTGACAGAAGTTATATAGGGTGTAGTGGTGACAGAAGTTATATAGGGTGTAGTGGTGACAGAAGTTATATATATAGGGTGTAGTGGTGACAGATGTTATATATATAGGGTGTAGTGGTGACAGATGTTATATATATAGGGTGTAGTGGTGACAGAGGTTATATATATAGGGTGTAGTGGTGACAGAAGTTATATATATAGGGGGTAGTGGTGACAGAAGTTATATAGGGTGTAGTAGTGACAGAAGTTATATATATAGGGTGTAGTGGTGACAGAGGTTATATATATAGGGTGTAGTGGTGACAGAAGTTATATATATAGGGCGTAGTGGTGACAGAAGTTATATAGGGTGTAGTGGTGACAGAAGTTATATATATATAGGGTGTAGTGGTGACAGAAGTTATATAGGGTGTAGTGGTGACAGAAGTTATATATATAGGGTGTAGTGGTGACAGAAGTTATATATATAGGGTGTAGTGGTGACAGAAGTTATATATATAGGGTGTAGTGGTGACAGAAGTTATATATATAGGGCGTAGTGGTGACAGAAGTTATATATATAGGGTGTAGTGGTGACAGAAGTTATATATATAGGGTGTAGTGGTGACAGAGTTATATATATAGGGTGTAGTGGTGACAGAAGTTATATATATAGGGTGTAGTGGTGACAGAAGTTATATAGGGTGTAGTGGTGACAGAAGTTATATATATAGGGTGTAGTGGTGACAGAAGTTATATAGGGTGTAGTGGTGACAGAAGTTATATATATAGGGTGTAGTGGTGACAGAAGTTATATATATAGGGCGTAGTGGTGACAGAAGTTATATAGGGTGTAGTGGTGACAGAAGTTATATATATAGGGTGTAGTGGTGACAGAAGTTATATATATATAGGGTGTAGTGGTGACAGAAGTTATATATATAGGGTGTAGTGGTGACAGAGGTTATATATATAGGGTGTAGTGGTGACAGAAGTTATATAGGGTGTAGTGGTGACAGAAGTTATATATATAGGGTGTAGTGGTGACAGAAGTTATATAGGGTGTAGTGGTGACAGAAGTTATATAGGGTATAGTGGTGACAGATGTTATATATATAGGGGGTAGTGGTGACAGAAGTTATATAGGGTGTAGTGGTGACAGAGGTTATATAGGGTGTAGTGGTGACATGTTATATATATAGGGTGTAGTGGTGACAGAAGTTATATAGGGTGTAGTGGTGACAGAAGTTATATATATAGGGTGTAGTGGTGACAGAAGTTATATAGGGTGTAGTGGTGACAGAAGTTATATAAGGTGTAGTGGTGACAGAAGTTATATATATAGGGTGTAGTGGTGACAGAAGTTATATAGGGTGTAGTGGTGACAGATGTTATATATATAGGGTGTAGTGGTGACAGAAGTTATATAGGGTGTAGTGGTGACAGAAGTTATATAGGGTGTAGTGGTGACAGAAGTTATATAGGGTGTAGTGGTGACAGAAGTTATATATATAGGGTGTAGTGGTGACAGAAGTTATATATATATAGGGTGTAGTGGTGACAGAGGTTATATATATAGGGTGTAGTGGTGACAGAGGTTATATATATAGGGTGTAGTGGTGACAGAAGTTATATATATAGGGTGTAGTGGTGACAGATGTTATATATATAGGGTGTAGTAGTGACAGAAGTTATATATATAGGGTGTAGTGGTGACAGAGGTTATATATATAGGGTGTAGTGGTGACAGAAGTTATATAGGGTGTAGTGGTGACAGAAGTTATGTAGGGTGTAGTGGTGACAGATGTTATATAGGATGTAGTGGTGACAGAAGTTATATATATAGGGTGTAGTAGTGACAGAAGTTATATATATAGGGTGTAGTGGTGACAGAAGTTATATAGGGTGTAGTGGTGACAGAAGTTATATAGGGTGTAGTGGTGACAGATGTTATATAGGGTGTAGTGGTGACAGAAGTTATATATATAGGGTGTAGTGGTGACAGAGGTTATATATATATATGGTGTAGTGGTGACAGAAGTTATATAGGGTGTAGTAGTGACAGAAGTTATATAGGGTGTAGTGGTGACAGAAGTTATATAGGGTGTAGTGGTGACAGAAGTTATATAGGGTGTAGTGGTGACAGAGGTTATATAGGGTGTAGTGGTGACAGAAGTTATATATATAGGGTGTAGTGGTGACAGATGTTATATAGGGTGTAGTGGTGACAGAAGTTATATAGGGTGTAGTGGTGACAGAAGTTATATAGGGTGTAGTGGTGACAGATGTTATATATATAGGGTGTAGTGGTGACAGAAGTTATATATATAGGGTGTAGTGGTGACAGAAGTTATATAGGGTGTAGTGGTGACAGAAGTTATATAGGGTGTAGTAGTGACAGAAGTTATATATATAGGGTGTAGTGGTGACAGAAGTTATATAGGGTGTAGTGGTGACAGAAGTTATATATATAGGGTGTAGTGGTGACAGAAGTTATATAGGGTGTAGTGGTGACAGAAGTTATATATATAGGGTGTAGTGGTGACAGAAGTTATATAGGGTGTAGTGGTGACAGAAGTTATATATATAGGGTGTAGTGGTGACAGAAGTTATATAGGGTGTAGTGGTGACAGAAGTTATATAGGGTGTAGTGGTGACAGAAGTTATATATATAGGGTGTAGTGGTGACAGGTTATATATATAGGGTGTAGTGGTGACAGATGTTATATATATAGGGTGTAGTGGTGACAGAGGTTATATATATAGGGTGTAGTGGTGACAGAAGTTATATATATAGGGGGTAGTGGTGACAGAAGTTATATAGGGTGTAGTAGTGACAGAAGTTATATATATAGGGTGTAGTGGTGACAGAGGTTATATATATAGGGTGTAGTGGTGACAGAAGTTATATATATAGGGCGTAGTGGTGACAGAAGTTATATAGGGTGTAGTGGTGACAGAAGTTATATATATAGGGTGTAGTGGTGACAGAAGTTATATAGGGTGTAGTGGTGACAGAAGTTATATATATAGGGTGTAGTGGTGACAGAAGTTATATATATAGGGTGTAGTGGTGACAGAAGTTATATATATAGGGTGTAGTGGTGACAGAAGTTATATATATAGGGCGTAGTGGTGACAGAAGTTATATATATAGGGTGTAGTGGTGACAGAAGTTATATATATAGGGTGTAGTGGTGACAGAGTTATATATATAGGGTGTAGTGGTGACAGAAGTTATATATATAGGGTGTAGTGGTGACAGAAGTTATATAGGGTGTAGTGGTGACAGAAGTTATATATATAGGGTGTAGTGGTGACAGAAGTTATATAGGGTGTAGTGGTGACAGAAGTTATATATATAGGGTGTAGTGGTGACAGAAGTTATATATATAGGGCGTAGTGGTGACAGAAGTTATATAGGGTGTAGTGGTGACAGAAGTTATATATATAGGGTGTAGTGGTGACAGAAGTTATATATATATAGGGTGTAGTGGTGACAGAAGTTATATATATAGGGTGTAGTGGTGACAGAGGTTATATATATAGGGTGTAGTGGTGACAGAAATTATATAGGGTGTAGTGGTGACAGAAGTTATATATATAGGGTGTAGTGGTGACAGAAGTTATATAGGGTGTAGTGGTGACAGAAGTTATATAGGGTGTAGTGGTGACAGATGTTATATATATAGGGGGTAGTGGTGACAGAAGTTATATAGGGTGTAGTGGTGACAGAGGTTATATAGGGTGTAGTGGTGACATGTTATATATATAGGGTGTAGTGGTGACAGAAGTTATATAGGGTGTAGTGGTGACAGAAGTTATATAGGGTGTAGTGGTGACAGAAGTTATATATATAGGGTGTAGTGGTGACAGAAGTTATATAGGGTGTAGTGGTGACAGAAGTTATATAAGGTGTAGTGGTGACAGAAGTTATATATATAGGGTGTAGTGGTGACAGAAGTTATATAGGGTGTAGTGGTGACAGATGTTATATATATAGGGTGTAGTGGTGACAGAAGTTATATAGGGTGTAGTGGTGACAGAAGTTATATAGGGTGTAGTGGTGACAGAAGTTATATAGGGTGTAGTGGTGACAGAAGTTATATATATAGGGTGTAGTGGTGACAGAAGTTATATATATATAGGGTGTAGTGGTGACAGAGGTTATATATATAGGGTGTAGTGGTGACAGAGGTTATATATATAGGGTGTAGTGGTGACAGAAGTTATATATATAGGGTGTAGTGGTGACAGATGTTATATATATAGGGTGTAGTAGTGACAGAAGTTATATATATAGGGTGTAGTGGTGACAGAGGTTATATATATAGGGTGTAGTGGTGACAGAAGTTATATAGGGTGTAGTGGTGACAGAAGTTATGTAGGGTGTAGTGGTGACAGATGTTATATAGGGTGTAGTGGTGACAGAAGTTATATATATAGGGTGTAGTAGTGACAGAAGTTATATATATAGGGTGTAGTGGTGACAGAGGTTATATATATATGGTGTAGTGGTGACAGAGGTTATATAGGGTGTAGTAGTGACAGAAGTTATATAGGGTGTAGTGTTGACAGAAGTTATATAGGGTGTAGTGGTGACAGAAGTTATATAGGGTGTAGTGGTGACAGAGGTTATATAGGGTGTAGTGGTGACAGAAGTTATATATATAGGGTGTAGTGGTGACAGATGTTATATAGGGTGTAGTGGTGACAGAAGTTATATAGGGTGTAGTGGTGACAGAAGTTATATAGGGTGTAGTGGTGACAGATGTTATATATATAGGGTGTAGTGGTGACAGAAGTTATATATATATAGGGTGTAGTGGTGACAGAAGTTATATAGGGTGTAGTGGTGACAGAAGTTATATAGGGTGTAGTAGTGACAGAAGTTATATATATAGGGTGTAGTGGTGACAGAAGTTATATAGGGTGTAGTGGTGACAGAAGTTATATATATAGGGTGTAGTGGTGACAGAAGTTATATAGGGTGTAGTGGTGACAGAAGTTATATATATAGGGTGTAGTGGTGACAGAAGTTATATATATAGGGCGTAGTGGTGACAGAAGTTATATAGGGTGTAGTGGTGACAGAAGTTATATATATAGGGTGTAGTGGTGACAGAAGTTATATATATAGGGTGTACTGGTGACAGGTTATATATATAGGGTGTAGTGGTGACAGAAGTTATATAGGGTGTAGTGGTGACAGAGGTTATATAGGGTGTAGTGGTGACAGAAGTTATATATATAGGGTGTAGTGGTGACAGAAGTTATATAGGGTGTAGTGGTGACAGAGGTTATATAGGGTGTAGTGGTGACAGAAGTTATATATATAGGGTGTAGTGGTGACAGAAGTTATATAGGGTGTAGTGGTGACAGAAGTTATATAGGGTGTAGTAGTGACAGAAGTTATATAGGGTGTAGTAGTGACAGAAGTTATATATATAGGGTGTAGTGGTGACAGAAATTATATATATAGGGTGTAGTGGTGACAGAAATTATATATATAGGGTGTAGTGGTGACAGATGTTATATAGGGTGTAGTGGTGACAGAAGTTATATAGGGTGTAGTGGTGACAGATGTTATATAGGGGGTAGTGGTGACAGAAGTTATATAGGGTGTAGTGGTGACGGAAGTTATATAGGGTGTAGTGGTGACAGAAGTTATATAGGGTGTAGTGGTGACAGAAGTTATATATATAGGGTGTAGTGGTGACAGAAGTTATATATATAGGGCGTAGTGGTGACAGAAGTTATATAGGGTGTAGTGGTGACAGAAGTTATATATATATAGGGTGTAGTGGTGACAGAGGTTATATATATAGGGTGTAGTGGTGACAGAAGTTATATAGGGTGTAGTGGTGACAGAGGTAATATAGGGTGTAGTGGTGACAGAAGTTATATATATAGGGTGTAGTGGTGACAGATGTTATATAGGGTGTAGTGGTGACAGAAGTTATATAGGGTGTAGTGGTGACAGATGTTATATAGGGGGTAGTGGTGACAGAAGTTATATAGGGTGTAGTGGTGACAGAAGTTATATATGGTGTAGTGGTGACAGAAGTTATATAGGGTGTAGTGGTGACAGAAGTTATATATATAGGGTGTAGTGGTAACAGAAGTTATATATATAGGGTGTAGTGGTGACAGATGTTATATAGGGTGTAGTGGTGACAGAAGTTATATAGGGTGTAGTGGTGACAGATGTTATATAGGGTGTAGTGGTGACAGAAGTTATATAGGGGGTAGTGGTAACAGAAGTTATATAGGGTGTAGTGGTGACAGATGTTATATAGGGTGTAGTGGTGACAGAAGTTATATATATAGGGTGTAGTAGTGACAGAAGTTATATATATAGGGTGTAGTGGTGACAGAAGTTATATAGGGTGTAGTTGTGACAGAAGTTATATAGGGTGTAGTGGTGACAGATGTTATATATATAGGGTGTAGTGGTGACAGAGGTTATATATATATGGTGTAGTGGTGACAGAAGTTATATAGGGTGTAGTAGTGACAGAAGTTATATAGGGTGTAGTGGTGACAGAAGTTATATAGGGTGTAGTGGTGACAGAGGTTATATAGGGTGTAGTGGTGACAGAAGTTATATATATAGGGTGTAGTGGTGACAGATGTTATATAGGGTGTAGTGGTGACAGAAGTTATATAGGGTGTAGTGGTGACAGAAGTTATATAGGGTGTAGTGGTGACAGAAGTTATATAGGGTGTAGTGGTGACAGAAGTTATATAGGGTGTAGTGGTGACAGATGTTATATATATAGGGTGTAGTGGTGACAGAAGTTATATATATAGGGTGTAGTGGTGACAGAAGTTATATAGGGTGTAGTGGTGACAGAAGTTATATAGGGTGTAGTGGTGACAGAAGTTATATAGGGTGTAGTGGTGACAGAAGTTATATAGGGTGTAGTAGTGACAGAAGTTATATATATAGGGTGTAATGGTGACAGAAGTTATATAGGGTGTAGTGGCGACAGAAGTTATATATATAGGGTGTAGTGGTGACAGAAGTTATATAGGGCGTAGTGGTGACAGAAGTTATATATATAGGGTGTAGTGGTGACAGAAGTTATATATATAGGGCGTAGTGGTGACAGAAGTTATATAGGGTGTAGTGGTGACAGAAGTTATATATATAGGGTGTAGTGGTGACAGAAGTTATATATATAGGGTGTAGTGGTGACAGAAGTTATATATATAGGGTGTAGTGGTGACAGAGGTTATATATATAGGGTGTAGTGGTGACAGAAGTTATATAGGGTGTAGTGGTGACAGAGGTTATATAGGGTGTAGTGGTGACAGAGGTTATATAGGGTGTAGTGGTGACAGAAGTTATATATATAGGGTGTAGTGGTGACAGATGTTATATAGGGTGTAGTGGTGACAGAAGTTATATAGGGTGTAGTGGTGACAGATGTTATATAGGGGGTAGTGGTGACAGAAGTTATATAGGGTGTAGTGGTGACAGAAGTTATATAGGGTGTAGTGGTGACAGAAGTTATATATGGTGTAGTGGTGACAGAAGTTATATAGGGTGTAGTGGTGACAGAAGTTATATATATAGGGTGTAGTGGTAACAGAAGTTATATATATAGGGTGTAGTGGTGACAGATGTTATATAGGGTGTAGTGGTGACAGAAGTTATATAGGGGGTAGTGGTGACAGAGGTTATATAGGGTGTAGTGGTGACAGAAGTTATATAGAGTGTAGTGGTGACAGATGTTATATAGGGTGTAGTGGTGACAGATGTTATATAGGGTGTAGTGGTGACAGAAGTTATATATATAGGGTGTAGTGGTGACAGAAGTTATATAGGGTGTAGTGGTGACAGATGTTATATAGGGTGTAGTGGTGACAGAAGTTATATAGGGGGTAGTGGTGACAGAGGTTATATAGGGTGTAGTGGTGACAGAAATTATATAGGGTGTAGTGGTGACATGTTATATAGGGTGTAGTGGTGACAGAAGTTATATATATAGGGTGTAGTGGTGACAGAAGTTATATAGGGTGTAGTGGTGACAGAAGTTATATAGGGTGTAGTGGTGACAGATGTTATATAGGGTGTAGTGGTGACAGAAGTTATATATATAGGGTGTAGTGGTGACAGATGTTATATAGGGGGTAGTGGTGACAGAAGTTATATATATAGGGTGTAGTGGTAACAGAAGTTATATAGGGTGTAGTGGTGACAGAAGTTATATAGGGTGTAGTGGTAATAGAAGTTATATATATAGGGTGTAGTGGTGACAGATGTTATATAGGGGGTAGTGGTGACAGAAGTTATATAGGGGGTAGTGGTGACAGAAGTTATATATATAGGGTGTAGTGGTAACAGAAGTTATATAGGGTGTAGTGGTGACAGAAGTTATATATATAGGGTGTAGTGGTGACAGAAGTTATATATATAGGGTGTAGTGGTGACAGAAGTTATATATATAGGGCGTAGTGGTGACAGAAGTTATATAGGGTGTAGTGGTGACAGAAGTTATATATATAGGGTGTAGTGGTGACAGAAGTTATATAGGGTGTAGTGGTGACAGAAGTTATATAGGGTGTAGTGGTGACAGATGTTATATAGGGTGTAGTGGTGACAGAAGTTATATATACAGGGTGTAGTGGTGACAGAAGTTATATAGGGTGTAGTGGTGACAGAAGTTATATAGGGTGTAGTGGTGACAGAAGTTATATAGGGTGTAGTGGTGACAGAAGTTATATATATAGGGTGTAGTGGTGACAGAAGTTATATATATATAGGGTGTAGTGGTGACAGAGGTTATATATATAGGGTGTAGTGGTGACAGAAGTTATATATATAGGGTGGAGTGGTGACAGAAGTTATATAGGGTGTAGTGGTGACAGAAGTTATATAGGGTGTAGTGGTGAGAGAAGTTATATATATAGGGTGTAGTGGTGACAGAAGTTATATATATATAGGGTGTAGTGGTGACAGAGGTTATATATATATAGGGTGTAGTGGTGACAGAAGTTATATAGGGTGTAGTGGTGACAGAAGTTATATATATAGGGTGTAGTGGTGACAGAGGTTATATATATAGGGTGTAGTGGTGACAGAAGTTATATATATAGGGTGTAGTGGTGACAGAAGTTATATATATAGGGTGTAGTGGTGACAGAAGTTATATATATATAGGGTGTAGTGGTGACAGAGGTTATATATATAGGGTGTAGTGGTGACAGAAGTTATATATATAGGGTGGAGTGGTGACAGAAGTTATATATATATAGGGTGTAGTGGTGACAGAGGTTATATATATAGGGTGTAGTGGTGACAGAAGTTATATATATAGGGTGGAGTGGTGACAGAAGTTATATATATAGGGTGTAGTGGTGACAGAAGTTATATATATAGGGTGTAGTGGTGACAGAAGTTATATAGGGTGTAGTGGTGACAGAAGTTATATATATAGGGTGTAGTGGTGACAGATGTTATATATAGGGTGTAGTGGTGACAGAAGTTATATAGGGTGTAGTGGTGACAGAAGTTATATAGGGTGTAGTGGTGACAGAAGTTATATATATAGGGTGTAGTGGTGACAGAAGTTATATATATAGGGCGTAGTGGTGACAGAAGTTATATAGGGTGTAGTGGTGACAGAAGTTATATATATAGGGTGTAGTGGTGACAGAAGTTATATATATATAGGGTGTAGTGGTGACAGAAGTTATATATATAGGGTGTAGTGGTGACAGAGGTTATATATATAGGGTGTAGTGGTGACAGAAGTTATATAGGGTGTAGTGGTGACAGAAGTTATATATATAGGGTGTAGTGGTGACAGAAGTTATATAGGGTGTAGTGGTGACAGAAGTTATATAGGGTATAGTGGTGACAGATGTTATATATATAGGGGGTAGTGGTGACAGAAGTTATATAGGGTGTAGTGGTGACAGAGGTTATATAGGGTGTAGTGGTGACATGTTATATATATAGGGTGTAGTGGTGACAGAAGTTATATAGGGTGTAGTGGTGACAGAAGTTATATATATAGGGTGTAGTGGTGACAGAAGTTATATAGGGTGTAGTGGTGACAGAAGTTATATAAGGTGTAGTGGTGACAGAAGTTATATATATAGGGTGTAGTGGTGACAGAAGTTATATAGGGTGTAGTGGTGACAGATGTTATATATATAGGGTGTAGTGGTGACAGAAGTTATATAGGGTGTAGTGGTGACAGAAGTTATATAGGGTGTAGTGGTGACAGAAGTTATATAGGGTGTAGTGGTGACAGAAGTTATATATATAGGGTGTAGTGGTGACAGAAGTTATATATATATAGGGTGTAGTGGTGACAGAGGTTATATATATAGGGTGTAGTGGTGACAGAGGTTATATATATAGGGTGTAGTGGTGACAGAAGTTATATATATAGGGTGTAGTGGTGACAGATGTTATATATATAGGGTGTAGTAGTGACAGAAGTTATATATATAGGGTGTAGTGGTGACAGAGGTTATATATATAGGGTGTAGTGGTGACAGAAGTTATATAGGGTGTAGTGGTGACAGAAGTTATGTAGGGTGTAGTGGTGACAGATGTTATATAGGATGTAGTGGTGACAGAAGTTATATATATAGGGTGTAGTAGTGACAGAAGTTATATATATAGGGTGTAGTGGTGACAGAAGTTATATAGGGTGTAGTGGTGACAGAAGTTATATAGGGTGTAGTGGTGACAGATGTTATATAGGGTGTAGTGGTGACAGAAGTTATATATATAGGGTGTAGTGGTGACAGAGGTTATATATATATATGGTGTAGTGGTGACAGAAGTTATATAGGGTGTAGTAGTGACAGAAGTTATATAGGGTGTAGTGGTGACAGAAGTTATATAGGGTGTAGTGGTGACAGAAGTTATATAGGGTGTAGTGGTGACAGAAGTTATATAGGGTGTAGTGGTGACAGAGGTTATATAGGGTGTAGTGGTGACAGAAGTTATATATATAGGGTGTAGTGGTGACAGATGTTATATAGGGTGTAGTGGTGACAGAAGTTATATAGGGTGTAGTGGTGACAGAAGTTATATAGGGTGTAGTGGTGACAGATGTTATATATATAGGGTGTAGTGGTGACAGAAGTTATATATATAGGGTGTAGTGGTGACAGAAGTTATATAGGGTGTAGTGGTGACAGAAGTTATATAGGGTGTAGTAGTGACAGAAGTTATATATATAGGGTGTAGTGGTGACAGAAGTTATATAGGGTGTAGTGGTGACAGAAGTTATATATATAGGGTGTAGTGGTGACAGAAGTTATATAGGGTGTAGTGGTGACAGAAGTTATATATATAGGGTGTAGTGGTGACAGAAGTTATATAGGGTGTAGTGGTGACAGAAGTTATATATATAGGGTGTAGTGGTGACAGAAGTTATATAGGGTGTAGTGGTGACAGAAGTTATATAGGGTGTAGTGGTGACAGAAGTTATATATATAGGGTGTAGTGGTGACAGATGTTATATATATAGGGTGTAGTGGTGACAGATGTTATATATATAGGGTGTAGTGGTGACAGAGGTTATATATATAGGGTGTAGTGGTGACAGAAGTTATATATATAGGGGGTAGTGGTGACAGAAGTTATATAGGGTGTAGTAGTGACAGAAGTTATATATATAGGGTGTAGTGGTGACAGAGGTTATATATATAGGGTGTAGTGGTGACAGAAGTTATATATATAGGGCGTAGTGGTGACAGAAGTTATATAGGGTGTAGTGGTGACAGAAGTTATATATATAGGGTGTAGTGGTGACAGAAGTTATATAGGGTGTAGTGGTGACAGAAGTTATATATAGGTGTAGTGGTGACAGAAGTTATATATATAGGGTGTAGTGGTGACAGAAGTTATATATATAGGGTGTAGTGGTGACAGAAGTTATATATATAGGGCGTAGTGGTGACAGAAGTTATATATATAGGGTGTAGTGGTGACAGAAGTTATATATAGGGTGTAGTGGTGACAGAGTTATATATATAGGGTGTAGTGGTGACAGAAGTTATATATATAGGGTGTAGTGGTGACAGAAGTTATATAGGGTGTAGTGGTGACAGAAGTTATATATATAGGGTGTAGTGGTGACAGAAGTTATATAGGGTGTAGTGGTGACAGAAGTTATATATATAGGGTGTAGTGGTGACAGAAGTTATATATATAGGGCGTAGTGGTGACAGAAGTTATATAGGGTGTAGTGGTGACAGAAGTTATATATATAGGGTGTAGTGGTGACAGAAGTTATATATATATAGGGTGTAGTGGTGACAGAAGTTATATATATAGGGTGTAGTGGTGACAGAGGTTATATATATAGGGTGTAGTGGTGACAGAAATTATATAGGGTGTAGTGGTGACAGAAGTTATATATATAGGGTGTAGTGGTGACAGAAGTTATATAGGGTGTAGTGGTGACAGAAGTTATATAGGGTGTAGTGGTGACAGATGTTATATATATAGGGGGTAGTGGTGACAGAAGTTATATAGGGTGTAGTGGTGACAGAGGTTATATAGGGTGTAGTGGTGACATGTTATATATATAGGGTGTAGTGGTGACAGAAGTTATATAGGGTGTAGTGGTGACAGAAGTTATATAGGGTGTAGTGGTGACAGAAGTTATATATATAGGGTGTAGTGGTGACAGAAGTTATATAGGGTGTAGTGGTGACAGAAGTTATATAAGGTGTAGTGGTGACAGAAGTTATATATATAGGGTGTAGTGGTGACAGAAGTTATATAGGGTGTAGTGGTGACAGATGTTATATATATAGGGTGTAGTGGTGACAGAAGTTATATAGGGTGTAGTGGTGACAGAAGTTATATAGGGTGTAGTGGTGACAGAAGTTATATAGGGTGTAGTGGTGACAGAAGTTATATATATAGGGTGTAGTGGTGACAGAAGTTATATATATATAGGGTGTAGTGGTGACAGAGGTTATATATATAGGGTGTAGTGGTGACAGAGGTTATATATATAGGGTGTAGTGGTGACAGAAGTTATATATATAGGGTGTAGTGGTGACAGATGTTATATATATAGGGTGTAGTAGTGACAGAAGTTATATATATAGGGTGTAGTGGTGACAGAGGTTATATATATAGGGTGTAGTGGTGACAGAAGTTATATAGGGTGTAGTGGTGACAGAAGTTATGTAGGGTGTAGTGGTGACAGATGTTATATAGGGTGTAGTGGTGACAGAAGTTATATATATAGGGTGTAGTAGTGACAGAAGTTATATATATAGGGTGTAGTGGTGACAGAGGTTATATATATATGGTGTAGTGGTGACAGAGGTTATATAGGGTGTAGTAGTGACAGAAGTTATATAGGGTGTAGTGTTGACAGAAGTTATATAGGGTGTAGTGGTGACAGAAGTTATATAGGGTGTAGTGGTGACAGAGGTTATATAGGGTGTAGTGGTGACAGAAGTTATATATATAGGGTGTAGTGGTGACAGATGTTATATAGGGTGTAGTGGTGACAGAAGTTATATAGGGTGTAGTGGTGACAGAAGTTATATAGGGTGTAGTGGTGACAGATGCTATATATATAGGGTGTAGTGGTGACAGAAGTTATATATATATAGGGTGTAGTGGTGACAGAAGTTATATAGGGTGTAGTGGTGACAGAAGTTATATAGGGTGTAGTAGTGACAGAAGTTATATATATAGGGTGTAGTGGTGACAGAAGTTATATAGGGTGTAGTGGTGACAGAAGTTATATATATAGGGTGTAGTGGTGACAGAAGTTATATAGGGTGTAGTGGTGACAGAAGTTATATATATAGGGTGTAGTGGTGACAGAAGTTATATATATAGGGCGTAGTGGTGACAGAAGTTATATAGGGTGTAGTGGTGACAGAAGTTATATATATAGGGTGTAGTGGTGACAGAAGTTATATATATAGGGTGTACTGGTGACAGGTTATATATATAGGGTGTAGTGGTGACAGAAGTTATATAGGGTGTAGTGGTGACAGAGGTTATATAGGGTGTAGTGGTGACAGAAGTTATATATATAGGGTGTAGTGGTGACAGAAGTTATATAGGGTGTAGTGGTGACAGAGGTTATATAGGGTGTAGTGGTGACAGAAGTTATATATATAGGGTGTAGTGGTGACAGAAGTTATATAGGGTGTAGTGGTGACAGAAGTTATATAGGGTGTAGTAGTGACAGAAGTTATATATATAGGGTGTAGTGGTGACAGAAGTTATATAGGGTGTAGTGGTGACAGAAATTATATATATAGGGTGTAGTGGTGACAGATGTTATATAGGGTGTAGTGGTGACAGAAGTTATATAGGGTGTAGTGGTGACAGATGTTATATAGGGGGTAGTGGTGACAGAAGTTATATAGGGTGTAGTGGTGACGGAAGTTATATAGGGTGTAGTGGTGACAGAAGTTATATAGGGTGTAGTGGTGACAGAAGTTATATATATAGGGTGTAGTGGTGACAGAAGTTATATATATAGGGCGTAGTGGTGACAGAAGTTATATAGGGTGTAGTGGTGACAGAAGTTATATATATAGGGTGTAGTGGTGACAGAGGTTATATATATATAGGGTGTAGTGGTGACAGAAGTTATATAGGGTGTAGTGGTGACAGAGGTAATATAGGGTGTAGTGGTGACAGAAGTTATATATATAGGGTGTAGTGGTGACAGATGTTATATAGGGTGTAGTGGTGACAGAAGTTATATAGGGTGTAGTGGTGACAGATGTTATATAGGGGGTAGTGGTGACAGAAGTTATATAGGGTGTAGTGGTGACAGAAGTTATATATGGTGTAGTGGTGACAGAAGTTATATAGGGTGTAGTGGTGACAGAAGTTATATATATAGGGTGTAGTGGTAACAGAAGTTATATATATAGGGTGTAGTGGTGACAGATGTTATATAGGGTGTAGTGGTGACAGAAGTTATATAGGGTGTAGTGGTGACAGATGTTATATAGGGTGTAGTGGTGACAGAAGTTATATAGGGGGTAGTGGTAACAGAAGTTATATAGGGTGTAGTGGTGACAGATGTTATATAGGGTGTAGTGGTGACAGAAGTTATATATATAGGGTGTAGTAGTGACAGAAGTTATATATATAGGGTGTAGTGGTGACAGAAGTTATATAGGGTGTAGTTGTGACAGAAGTTATATAGGGTGTAGTGGTGACAGATGTTATATAGGGTGTAGTGGTGACAGAAGTTATATAGGGGGTAGTGGTGACAGAAGTTATATATATAGGGTGTAGTGGTAACAGAAGTTATATAGGGTGTAGTGGTGACAGAAGTTATATATATAGGGTGTAGTGGTGACAGAAGTTATATATATAGGGTGTAGTGGTGACAGAAGTTATATATATAGGGCGTAGTGGTGACAGAAGTTATATAGGGTGTAGTGGTGACAGAAGTTATATATATAGGGTGTAGTGGTGACAGAAGTTATATAGGGTGTAGTGGTGACAGAAGTTATATAGGGTGTAGTGGTGACAGATGTTATATAGGGTGTAGTGGTGACAGAAGTTATATATACAGGGTGTAGTGGTGACAGAAGTTATATAGGGTGTAGTGGTGACAGAAGTTATATAGGGTGTAGTGGTGACAGAAGTTATATAGGGTGTAGTGGTGACAGAAGTTATATATATAGGGTGTAGTGGTGACAGAAGTTATATATATATAGGGTGTAGTGGTGACAGAGGTTATATATATAGGGTGTAGTGGTGACAGAAGTTATATATATAGGGTGGAGTGGTGACAGAAGTTATATAGGGTGTAGTGGTGACAGAAGTTATATAGGGTGTAGTGGTGACAGAAGTTATATAGGGTGTAGTAGTGACAGAAGTTATATATATAGGGTGTAATGGTGACAGAAGTTATATAGGGTGTAGTGGTGACAGAAGTTATATATATAGGGTGTAGTGGTGACAGAAGTTATATAGGGTGTAGTGGTGACAGAAGTTATATAGGGTGTAGTGGTGACAGATGTTATATATATAGGGTGTAGTGGTGACAGAAGTTATATATATAGGGTGTAGTGGTGACAGAAGTTATATAGGGTGTAGTGGTGACAGAAGTTATATAGGGTGTAGTGGTGACAGAAGTTATATAGGGTGTAGTGGTGACAGAAGTTATATAGGGTGTAGTAGTGACAGAAGTTATATATATAGGGTGTAATGGTGACAGAAGTTATATAGGGTGTAGTGGCGACAGAAGTTATATATATAGGGTGTAGTGGTGACAGAAGTTATATAGGGCGTAGTGGTGACAGAAGTTATATATATAGGGTGTAGTGGTGACAGAAGTTATATATATAGGGCGTAGTGGTGACAGAAGTTATATAGGGTGTAGTGGTGACAGAAGTTATATATATAGGGTGTAGTGGTGACAGAAGTTATATATATAGGGTGTAGTGGTGACAGAAGTTATATATATAGGGTGTAGTGGTGACAGAGGTTATATATATAGGGTGTAGTGGTGACAGAAGTTATATAGGGTGTAGTGGTGACAGAGGTTATATAGGGTGTAGTGGTGACAGAGGTTATATAGGGTGTAGTGGTGACAGAAGTTATATATATAGGGTGTAGTGGTGACAGATGTTATATAGGGTGTAGTGGTGACAGAAGTTATATAGGGTGTAGTGGTGACAGATGTTATATAGGGGGTAGTGGTGACAGAAGTTATATAGGGTGTAGTGGTGACAGAAGTTATATAGGGTGTAGTGGTGACAGAAGTTATATATGGTGTAGTGGTGACAGAAGTTATATATATAGGGTGTAGTGGTGACAGATGTTATATAGGGTGTAGTGGTGACAGAAGTTATATAGGGTGTAGTGGTGACAGAAGTTATATAGGGTGTAGTGGTGACAGATGTTATATATATAGGGTGTAGTGGTGACAGAAGTTATATATATAGGGTGTAGTGGTGACAGAAGTTATATAGGGTGTAGTGGTGACAGAAGTTATATAGGGTGTAGTAGTGACAGAAGTTATATATATAGGGTGTAGTGGTGACAGAAGTTATATAGGGTGTAGTGGTGACAGAAGTTATATATATAGGGTGTAGTGGTGACAGAAGTTATATAGGGTGTAGTGGTGACAGAAGTTATATATATAGGGTGTAGTGGTGACAGAAGTTATATAGGGTGTAGTGGTGACAGAAGTTATATATATAGGGTGTAGTGGTGACAGAAGTTATATAGGGTGTAGTGGTGACAGAAGTTATATAGGGTGTAGTGGTGACAGAAGTTATATATATAGGGTGTAGTGGTGACAGATGTTATATATATAGGGTGTAGTGGTGACAGATGTTATATATATAGGGTGTAGTGGTGACAGAGGTTATATATATAGGGTGTAGTGGTGACAGAAGTTATATATATAGGGGGTAGTGGTGACAGAAGTTATATAGGGTGTAGTAGTGACAGAAGTTATATATATAGGGTGTAGTGGTGACAGAGGTTATATATATAGGGTGTAGTGGTGACAGAAGTTATATATATAGGGCGTAGTGGTGACAGAAGTTATATAGGGTGTAGTGGTGACAGAAGTTATATATATAGGGTGTAGTGGTGACAGAAGTTATATATATAGGGTGTAGTGGTGACAGAAGTTATATATATAGGGTGTAGTGGTGACAGAAGTTATATATATAGGGCGTAGTGGTGACAGAAGTTATATATATAGGGTGTAGTGGTGACAGAAGTTATATATATAGGGTGTAGTGGTGACAGAGTTATATATATAGGGTGTAGTGGTGACAGAAGTTATATATATAGGGTGTAGTGGTGACAGAAGTTATATAGGGTGTAGTGGTGACAGAAGTTATATATATAGGGTGTAGTGGTGACAGAAGTTATATAGGGTGTAGTGGTGACAGAAGTTATATAGGGTGTAGTGGTAATAGAAGTTATATATATAGGGTGTAGTGGTGACAGATGTTATATAGGGGGTAGTGGTGACAGAAGTTATATAGGGGGTAGTGGTGACAGAAGTTATATATATAGGGTGTAGTGGTAACAGAAGTTATATAGGGTGTAGTGGTGACAGAAGTTATATATATAGGGTGTAGTGGTGACAGAAGTTATATATATAGGGTGTAGTGGTGACAGAAGTTATATATATAGGGCGTAGTGGTGACAGAAGTTATATAGGGTGTAGTGGTGACAGAAGTTATATATATAGGGTGTAGTGGTGACAGAAGTTATATAGGGTGTAGTGGTGACAGAAGTTATATAGGGTGTAGTGGTGACAGATGTTATATAGGGTGTAGTGGTGACAGAAGTTATATATACAGGGTGTAGTGGTGACAGAAGTTATATAGGGTGTAGTGGTGACAGAAGTTATATAGGGTGTAGTGGTGACAGAAGTTATATAGGGTGTAGTGGTGACAGAAGTTATATATATAGGGTGTAGTGGTGACAGAAGTTATATATAAATAGGGTGTAGTGGTGACAGAGGTTATATATATAGGGTGTAGTGGTGACAGAAGTTATATATATAGGGTGGAGTGGTGACAGAAGTTATATAGGGTGTAGTGGTGACAGAAGTTATATAGGGTGTAGTGGTGAGAGAAGTTATATATATAGGGTGTAGTGGTGACAGAAGTTATATATATATAGGGTGTAGTGGTGACAGAGGTTATATATATAGGGTGTAGTGGTGACAGAAGTTATATAGGGTGTAGTGGTGACAGAAGTTATATATATAGGGTGTAGTGGTGACAGAGGTTATATATATAGGGTGTAGTGGTGACAGAAGTTATATATATAGGGTGTAGTGGTGACAGAAGTTATATATATAGGGTGTAGTGGTGACAGAAGTTATATATATAGGGTGGAGTGGTGACAGAAGTTATATATATATAGGGTGTAGTGGTGACAGAGGTTATATATATAGGGTGTAGTGGTGACAGAAGTTATATATATAGGGTGGAGTGGTGACAGAAGTTATATATATAGGGTGTAGTGGTGACAGAAGTTATATATATAGGGTGTAGTGGTGACAGAAGTTATATAGGGTGTAGTGGTGACAGAAGTTATATATATAGGGTGTAGTGGTGACAGATGTTATATATAGGGTGTAGTGGTGACAGAAGTTATATAGGGTGTAGTGGTGACAGAAGTTATATAGGGTGTAGTGGTGACAGAAGTTATATATATAGGGTGTAGTGGTGACAGAAGTTATATATATAGGGCGTAGTGGTGACAGAAGTTATATAGGGTGTAGTGGTGACAGAAGTTATATATATAGGGTGTAGTGGTGACAGAAGTTATATATATATAGGGTGTAGTGGTGACAGAAGTTATATATATAGGGTGTAGTGGTGACAGAGGTTATATATATAGGGTGTAGTGGTGACAGAAGTTATATAGGGTGTAGTGGTGACAGAAGTTATATATATAGGGTGTAGTGGTGACAGAAGTTATATAGGGTGTAGTGGTGACAGAAGTTATATAGGGTATAGTGGTGACAGATGTTATATATATAGGGGGTAGTGGTGACAGAAGTTATATAGGGTGTAGTGGTGACAGAGGTTATATAGGGTGTAGTGGTGACATGTTATATATATAGGGTGTAGTGGTGACAGAAGTTATATAGGGTGTAGTGGTGACAGAAGTTATATATATAGGGTGTAGTGGTGACAGAAGTTATATAGGGTGTAGTGGTGACAGAAGTTATATAAGGTGTAGTGGTGACAGAAGTTATATATATAGGGTGTAGTGGTGACAGAAGTTATATAGGGTGTAGTGGTGACAGATGTTATATATATAGGGTGTAGTGGTGACAGAAGTTATATAGGGTGTAGTGGTGACAGAAGTTATATAGGGTGTAGTGGTGACAGAAGTTATATAGGGTGTAGTGGTGACAGAAGTTATATATATAGGGTGTAGTGGTGACAGAAGTTATATATATATAGGGTGTAGTGGTGACAGAGGTTATATATATAGGGTGTAGTGGTGACAGAGGTTATATATATAGGGTGTAGTGGTGACAGAAGTTATATATATAGGGTGTAGTGGTGACAGATGTTATATATATAGGGTGTAGTAGTGACAGAAGTTATATATATAGGGTGTAGTGGTGACAGAGGTTATATATATAGGGTGTAGTGGTGACAGAAGTTATATAGGGTGTAGTGGTGACAGAAGTTATGTAGGGTGTAGTGGTGACAGATGTTATATAGGATGTAGTGGTGACAGAAGTTATATATATAGGGTGTAGTAGTGACAGAAGTTATATATATAGGGTGTAGTGGTGACAGAAGTTATATAGGGTGTAGTGGTGACAGAAGTTATATAGGGTGTAGTGGTGACAGATGTTATATAGGGTGTAGTGGTGACAGAAGTTATATATATAGGGTGTAGTGGTGACAGAGGTATATATATATATGGTGTAGTGGTGACAGAAGTTATATAGGGTGTAGTAGTGACAGAAGTTATATAGGGTGTAGTGGTGACAGAAGTTATATAGGGTGTAGTGGTGACAGAAGTTATATAGGGTGTAGTGGTGACAGAAGTTATATAGGGTGTAGTGGTGACAGAGGTTATATAGGGTGTAGTGGTGACAGAAGTTATATATATAGGGTGTAGTGGTGACAGATGTTATATAGGGTGTAGTGGTGACAGAAGTTATATAGGGTGTAGTGGTGACAGAAGTTATATAGGGTGTAGTGGTGACAGATGTATATATATAGGGTGTAGTGGTGACAGAAGTTATATATATAGGGTGTAGTGGTGACAGAAGTTATATAGGGTGTAGTGGTGACAGAAGTTATATAGGGTGTAGTAGTGACAGAAGTTATATATATAGGGTGTAGTGGTGACAGAAGTTATATAGGGTGTAGTGGTGACAGAAGTTATATATATAGGGTGTAGTGGTGACAGAAGTTATATAGGGTGTAGTGGTGACAGAAGTTATATATATAGGGTGTAGTGGTGACAGAAGTTATATAGGGTGTAGTGGTGACAGAAGTTATATATATAGGGTGTAGTGGTGACAGAAGTTATATAGGGTGTAGTGGTGACAGAAGTTATATAGGGTGTAGTGGTGACAGAAGTTATATATATAGGGTGTAGTGGTGACAGATGTTATATATATAGGGTGTAGTGGTGACAGAAGTTATATATATAGGGTGTAGTGGTGACAGAGGTTATATATATAGGGTGTAGTGGTGACAGAAGTTATATATATAGGGGGTAGTGGTGACAGAAGTTATATAGGGTGTAGTAGTGACAGAAGTTATATATATAGGGTGTAGTGGTGACAGAGGTTATATATATAGGGTGTAGTGGTGACAGAAGTTATATATATAGGGCGTAGTGGTGACAGAAGTTATATAGGGTGTAGTGGTGACAGAAGTTATATATATAGGGTGTAGTGGTGACAGAAGTTATATAGGGTGTAGTGGTGACAGAAGTTATATATATAGGGTGTAGTGGTGACAGAAGTTATATATATAGGGTGTAGTGGTGACAGAAGTTATATATATAGGGTGTAGTGGTGACAGAAGTTATATATATAGGGCGTAGTGGTGACAGAAGTTATATATATAGGGTGTAGTGGTGACAGAAGTTATATATATAGGGTGTAGTGGTGACAGAGTTATATATATAGGGTGTAGTGGTGACAGAAGTTATATATATAGGGTGTAGTGGTGACAGAAGTTATATAGGGTGTAGTGGTGACAGAAGTTATATATATAGGGTGTAGTGGTGACAGAAGTTATATAGGGTGTAGTGGTGACAGAAGTTATATATATAGGGTGTAGTGGTGACAGAAGTTATATATATAGGGCGTAGTGGTGACAGAAGTTATATAGGGTGTAGTGGTGACAGAAGTTATATATATAGGGTGTAGTGGTGACAGAAGTTATATATATATAGGGTGTAGTGGTGACAGAAGTTATATATATAGGGTGTAGTGGTGACAGAGGTTATATATATAGGGTGTAGTGGTGACAGAAATTATATAGGGTGTAGTGGTGACAGAAGTTATATATATAGGGTGTAGTGGTGACAGAAGTTATATAGGGTGTAGTGGTGACAGAAGTTATATAGGGTGTAGTGGTGACAGATGTTATATATATAGGGGGTAGTGGTGACAGAAGTTATATAGGGTGTAGTGGTGACAGAGGTTATATAGGGTGTAGTGGTGACATGTTATATATATAGGGTGTAGTGGTGACAGAAGTTATATAGGGTGTAGTGGTGACAGAAGTTATATAGGGTGTAGTGGTGACAGAAGTTATATATATAGGGTGTAGTGGTGACAGAAGTTATATAGGGTGTAGTGGTGACAGAAGTTATATAAGGTGTAGTGGTGACAGAAGTTATATATATAGGGTGTAGTGGTGACAGAAGTTATATAGGGTGTAGTGGTGACAGATGTTATATATATAGGGTGTAGTGGTGACAGAAGTTATATAGGGTGTAGTGGTGACAGAAGTTATATAGGGTGTAGTGGTGACAGAAGTTATATAGGGTGTAGTGGTGACAGAAGTTATATATATAGGGTGTAGTGGTGACAGAAGTTATATATATATAGGGTGTAGTGGTGACAGAGGTTATATATATAGGGTGTAGTGGTGACAGAGGTTATATATATAGGGTGTAGTGGTGACAGAAGTTATATATATAGGGTGTAGTGGTGACAGATGTTATATATATAGGGTGTAGTAGTGACAGAAGTTATATATATAGGGTGTAGTGGTGACAGAGGTTATATATATAGGGTGTAGTGGTGACAGAAGTTATATAGGGTGTAGTGGTGACAGAAGTTATGTAGGGTGTAGTGGTGACAGATGTTATATAGGGTGTAGTGGTGACAGAAGTTATATATATAGGGTGTAGTAGTGACAGAAGTTATATATATAGGGTGTAGTGGTGACAGAGGTTATATATATATGGTGTAGTGGTGACAGAGGTTATATAGGGTGTAGTAGTGACAGAAGTTATATAGGGTGTAGTGTTGACAGAAGTTATATAGGGTGTAGTGGTGACAGAAGTTATATAGGGTGTAGTGGTGACAGAGGTTATATAGGGTGTAGTGGTGACAGAAGTTATATATATAGGGTGTAGTGGTGACAGATGTTATATAGGGTGTAGTGGTGACAGAAGTTATATAGGGTGTAGTGGTGACAGAAGTTATATAGGGTGTAGTGGTGACAGATGCTATATATATAGGGTGTAGTGGTGACAGAAGTTATATATATATAGGGTGTAGTGGTGACAGAAGTTATATAGGGTGTAGTGGTGACAGAAGTTATATAGGGTGTAGTAGTGACAGAAGTTATATATATAGGGTGTAGTGGTGACAGAAGTTATATAGGGTGTAGTGGTGACAGAAGTTATATATATAGGGTGTAGTGGTGACAGAAGTTATATAGGGTGTAGTGGTGACAGAAGTTATATATATAGGGTGTAGTGGTGACAGAAGTTATATATATAGGGCGTAGTGGTGACAGAAGTTATATAGGGTGTAGTGGTGACAGAAGTTATATATATAGGGTGTAGTGGTGACAGAAGTTATATATATAGGGTGTACTGGTGACAGGTTATATATATAGGGTGTAGTGGTGACAGAAGTTATATAGGGTGTAGTGGTGACAGAGGTTATATAGGGTGTAGTGGTGACAGAAGTTATATATATAGGGTGTAGTGGTGACAGAAGTTATATAGGGTGTAGTGGTGACAGAGGTTATATAGGGTGTAGTGGTGACAGAAGTTATATATATAGGGTGTAGTGGTGACAGAAGTTATATAGGGTGTAGTGGTGACAGAAGTTATATAGGGTGTAGTAGTGACAGAAGTTATATATATAGGGTGTAGTGGTGACAGAAGTTATATAGGGTGTAGTGGTGACAGAAATTATATATATAGGGTGTAGTGGTGACAGATGTTATATAGGGTGTAGTGGTGACAGAAGTTATATAGGGTGTAGTGGTGACAGATGTTATATAGGGGGTAGTGGTGACAGAAGTTATATAGGGTGTAGTGGTGACGGAAGTTATATAGGGTGTAGTGGTGACAGAAGTTATATAGGGTGTAGTGGTGACAGAAGTTATATATATAGGGTGTAGTGGTGACAGAAGTTATATATATAGGGCGTAGTGGTGACAGAAGTTATATAGGGTGTAGTGGTGACAGAAGTTATATATATAGGGTGTAGTGGTGACAGAGGTTATATATATATAGGGTGTAGTGGTGACAGAAGTTATATAGGGTGTAGTGGTGACAGAGGTAATATAGGGTGTAGTGGTGACAGAAGTTATATATATAGGGTGTAGTGGTGACAGATGTTATATAGGGTGTAGTGGTGACAGAAGTTATATAGGGTGTAGTGGTGACAGATGTTATATAGGGGGTAGTGGTGACAGAAGTTATATATGGTGTAGTGGTGACAGAAGTTATATAGGGTGTAGTGGTGACAGAAGTTATATATGGTGTAGTGGTGACAGAAGTTATATAGGGTGTAGTGGTGACAGAAGTTATATATATAGGGTGTAGTGGTAACAGAAGTTATATATATAGGGTGTAGTGGTGACAGATGTTATATAGGGTGTAGTGGTGACAGAAGTTATATAGGGTGTAGTGGTGACAGATGTTATATAGGGTGTAGTGGTGACAGAAGTTATATAGGGGGTAGTGGTAACAGAAGTTATATAGGGTGTAGTGGTGACAGATGTTATATAGGGTGTAGTGGTGACAGAAGTTATATATATAGGGTGTAGTAGTGACAGAAGTTATATATATAGGGTGTAGTGGTGACAGAAGTTATATAGGGTGTAGTTGTGACAGAAGTTATATAGGGTGTAGTGGTGACAGATGTTATATAGGGTGTAGTGGTGACAGAAGTTATATATATAGGGTGTAGTGGTGACAGAGGTTATATATATATGGTGTAGTGGTGACAGAAGTTATATAGGGTGTAGTAGTGACAGAAGTTATATAGGGTGTAGTGGTGACAGAAGTTATATAGGGTGTAGTGGTGACAGAGGTTATATAGGGTGTAGTGGTGACAGAAGTTATATATATAGGGTGCAGTGGTGACAGATGTTATATAGGGTGTAGTGGTGACAGAAGTTATATAGGGTGTAGTGGTGACAGAAGTTATATAGGGTGTAGTGGTGACAGAAGTTATATAGGGTGTAGTGGTGACAGAAGTTATATAGGGTGTAGTGGTGACAGATGTTATATATATAGGGTGTAGTGGTGACAGAAGTTATATATATAGGGTGTAGTGGTGACAGAAGTTATATAGGGTGTAGTGGTGACAGAAGTTATATAGGGTGTAGTGGTGACAGAAGTTATATAGGGTGTAGTGGTGACAGAAGTTATATAGGGTGTAGTAGTGACAGAAGTTATATATATAGGGTGTAATGGTGACAGAAGTTATATAGGGTGTAGTGGCGACAGAAGTTATATATATAGGGTGTAGTGGTGACAGAAGTTATATAGGGCGTAGTGGTGACAGAAGTTATATATATAGGGTGTAGTGGTGACAGAAGTTATATATATAGGGCGTAGTGGTGACAGAAGTTATATAGGGTGTAGTGGTGACAGAAGTTATATATATAGGGTGTAGTGGTGACAGAAGTTATATATATAGGGTGTAGTGGTGACAGAAGTTATATATATAGGGTGTAGTGGTGACAGAGGTTATATATATAGGGTGTAGTGGTGACAGAAGTTATATAGGGTGTAGTGGTGACAGAGGTTATATAGGGTGTAGTGGTGACAGAGGTTATATAGGGTGTAGTGGTGACAGAAGTTATATATATAGGGTGTAGTGGTGACAGATGTTATATAGGGTGTAGTGGTGACAGAAGTTATATAGGGTGTAGTGGTGACAGATGTTATATAGGGGGTAGTGGTGACAGAAGTTATATAGGGTGTAGTGGTGACAGAAGTTATATAGGGTGTAGTGGTGACAGAAGTTATATATGGTGTAGTGGTGACAGAAGTTATATATATAGGGTGTAGTGGTGACAGATGTTATATAGGGTGTAGTGGTGACAGAAGTTATATAGGGTGTAGTGGTGACAGAAGTTATATAGGGTGTAGTGGTGACAGATGTTATATATATAGGGTGTAGTGGTGACAGAAGTTATATATATAGGGTGTAGTGGTGACAGAAGTTATATAGGGTGTAGTAGTGACAGAAGTTATATATATAGGGTGTAGTGGTGACAGAAGTTATATAGGGTGTAGTGGTGACAGAAGTTATATATATAGGGTGTAGTGGTGACAGAAGTTATATAGGGTGTAGTGGTGACAGAAGTTATATATATAGGGTGTAGTGGTGACAGAAGTTATATAGGGTGTAGTGGTGACAGAAGTTATATATATAGGGTGTAGTGGTGACAGAAGTTATATAGGGTGTAGTGGTGACAGAAGTTATATAGGGTGTAGTGGTGACAGAAGTTATATATATAGGGTGTAGTGGTGACAGATGTTATATATATAGGGTGTAGTGGTGACAGATGTTATATATATAGGGTGTAGTGGTGACAGAGGTTATATATATAGGGTGTAGTGGTGACAGAAGTTATATATATAGGGGGTAGTGGTGACAGAAGTTATATAGGGTGTAGTAGTGACAGAAGTTATATATATAGGGTGTAGTGGTGACAGAGGTTATATATATAGGGTGTAGTGGTGACAGAAGTTATATATATAGGGCGTAGTGGTGACAGAAGTTATATAGGGTGTAGTGGTGACAGAAGTTATATATATAGGGTGTAGTGGTGACAGAAGTTATATAGGGTGTAGTGGTGACAGAAGTTATATATATAGGGTGTAGTGGTGACAGAAGTTATATATATAGGGTGTAGTGGTGACAGAAGTTATATATATAGGGTGTAGTGGTGACAGAAGTTATATATATAGGGCGTAGTGGTGACAGAAGTTATATATATAGGGTGTAGTGGTGACAGAAGTTATATATATAGGGTGTAGTGGTGACAGAGTTATATATATAGGGTGTAGTGGTGACAGAAGTTATATATATAGGGTGTAGTGGTGACAGAAGTTATATAGGGTGTAGTGGTGACAGAAGTTATATATATAGGGTGTAGTGGTGACAGAAGTTATATAGGGTGTAGTGGTGACAGAAGTTATATATATAGGGTGTAGTGGTGACAGAAGTTATATATATAGGGCGTAGTGGTGACAGAAGTTATATAGGGTGTAGTGGTGACAGAAGTTATATATATAGGGTGTAGTGGTGACAGAAGTTATATATATATAGGGTGTAGTGGTGACAGAAGTTATATATATAGGGTGTAGTGGTGACAGAGGTTATATATATAGGGTGTAGTGGTGACAGAAATTATATAGGGTGTAGTGGTGACAGAAGTTATATATATAGGGTGTAGTGGTGACAGAAGTTATATAGGGTGTAGTGGTGACAGAAGTTATATAGGGTGTAGTGGTGACAGATGTTATATATATAGGGGGTAGTGGTGACAGAAGTTATATAGGGTGTAGTGGTGACAGAGGTTATATAGGGTGTAGTGGTGACATGTTATATATATAGGGTGTAGTGGTGACAGAAGTTATATAGGGTGTAGTGGTGACAGAAGTTATATAGGGTGTAGTGGTGACAGAAGTTATATATATAGGGTGTAGTGGTGACAGAAGTTATATAGGGTGTAGTGGTGACAGAAGTTATATAAGGTGTAGTGGTGACAGAAGTTATATATATAGGGTGTAGTGGTGACAGAAGTTATATAGGGTGTAGTGGTGACAGATGTTATATATATAGGGTGTAGTGGTGACAGAAGTTATATAGGGTGTAGTGGTGACAGAAGTTATATAGGGTGTAGTGGTGACAGAAGTTATATAGGGTGTAGTGGTGACAGAAGTTATATATATAGGGTGTAGTGGTGACAGAAGTTATATATATATAGGGTGTAGTGGTGACAGAGGTTATATATATAGGGTGTAGTGGTGACAGAGGTTATATATATAGGGTGTAGTGGTGACAGAAGTTATATATATAGGGTGTAGTGGTGACAGATGTTATATATATAGGGTGTAGTAGTGACAGAAGTTATATATATAGGGTGTAGTGGTGACAGAGGTTATATATATAGGGTGTAGTGGTGACAGAAGTTATATAGGGTGTAGTGGTGACAGAAGTTATGTAGGGTGTAGTGGTGACAGATGTTATATAGGGTGTAGTGGTGACAGAAGTTATATATATAGGGTGTAGTAGTGACAGAAGTTATATATATAGGGTGTAGTGGTGACAGAGGTTATATATATATGGTGTAGTGGTGACAGAGGTTATATAGGGTGTAGTAGTGACAGAAGTTATATAGGGTGTAGTGTTGACAGAAGTTATATAGGGTGTAGTGGTGACAGAAGTTATATAGGGTGTAGTGGTGACAGAGGTTATATAGGGTGTAGTGGTGACAGAAGTTATATATATAGGGTGTAGTGGTGACAGATGTTATATAGGGTGTAGTGGTGACAGAAGTTATATAGGGTGTAGTGGTGACAGAAGTTATATAGGGTGTAGTGGTGACAGATGCTATATATATAGGGTGTAGTGGTGACAGAAGTTATATATATATAGGGTGTAGTGGTGACAGAAGTTATATAGGGTGTAGTGGTGACAGAAGTTATATAGGGTGTAGTAGTGACAGAAGTTATATATATAGGGTGTAGTGGTGACAGAAGTTATATAGGGTGTAGTGGTGACAGAAGTTATATATATAGGGTGTAGTGGTGACAGAAGTTATATAGGGTGTAGTGGTGACAGAAGTTATATATATAGGGTGTAGTGGTGACAGAAGTTATATATATAGGGCGTAGTGGTGACAGAAGTTATATAGGGTGTAGTGGTGACAGAAGTTATATATATAGGGTGTAGTGGTGACAGAAGTTATATATATAGGGTGTACTGGTGACAGGTTATATATATAGGGTGTAGTGGTGACAGAAGTTATATAGGGTGTAGTGGTGACAGAGGTTATATAGGGTGTAGTGGTGACAGAAGTTATATATATAGGGTGTAGTGGTGACAGAAGTTATATAGGGTGTAGTGGTGACAGAGGTTATATAGGGTGTAGTGGTGACAGAAGTTATATATATAGGGTGTAGTGGTGACAGAAGTTATATAGGGTGTAGTGGTGACAGAAGTTATATAGGGTGTAGTAGTGACAGAAGTTATATATATAGGGTGTAGTGGTGACAGAAGTTATATAGGGTGTAGTGGTGACAGAAATTATATATATAGGGTGTAGTGGTGACAGATGTTATATAGGGTGTAGTGGTGACAGAAGTTATATAGGGTGTAGTGGTGACAGATGTTATATAGGGGGTAGTGGTGACAGAAGTTATATAGGGTGTAGTGGTGACGGAAGTTATATAGGGTGTAGTGGTGACAGAAGTTATATAGGGTGTAGTGGTGACAGAAGTTATATATATAGGGTGTAGTGGTGACAGAAGTTATATATATAGGGCGTAGTGGTGACAGAAGTTATATAGGGTGTAGTGGTGACAGAAGTTATATATATAGGGTGTAGTGGTGACAGAGGTTATATATATATAGGGTGTAGTGGTGACAGAAGTTATATAGGGTGTAGTGGTGACAGAGGTAATATAGGGTGTAGTGGTGACAGAAGTTATATATATAGGGTGTAGTGGTGACAGATGTTATATAGGGTGTAGTGGTGACAGAAGTTATATAGGGTGTAGTGGTGACAGATGTTATATAGGGGGTAGTGGTGACAGAAGTTATATAGGGTGTAGTGGTGACAGAAGTTATATATGGTGTAGTGGTGACAGAAGTTATATAGGGTGTAGTGGTGACAGAAGTTATATATATAGGGTGTAGTGGTAACAGAAGTTATATATATAGGGTGTAGTGGTGACAGATGTTATATAGGGTGTAGTGGTGACAGAAGTTATATAGGGTGTAGTGGTGACAGATGTTATATAGGGTGTAGTGGTGACAGAAGTTATATAGGGGGTAGTGGTAACAGAAGTTATATAGGGTGTAGTGGTGACAGATGTTATATAGGGTGTAGTGGTGACAGAAGTTATATATATAGGGTGTAGTAGTGACAGAAGTTATATATATAGGGTGTAGTGGTGACAGAAGTTATATAGGGTGTAGTTGTGACAGAAGTTATATAGGGTGTAGTGGTGACAGATGTTATATAGGGTGTAGTGGTGACAGAAGTTATATATATAGGGTGTAGTGGTGACAGAGGTTATATATATATGGTGTAGTGGTGACAGAAGTTATATAGGGTGTAGTAGTGACAGAGGTTATATAGGGTGTAGTGGTGACAGAAGTTATATAGGGTGTAGTGGTGACAGAGGTTATATAGGGTGTAGTGGTGACAGAAGTTATATATATAGGGTGCAGTGGTGACAGATGTTATATAGGGTGTAGTGGTGACAGAAGTTATATAGGGTGTAGTGGTGACAGAAGTTATATAGGGTGTAGTGGTGACAGAAGTTATATAGGGTGTAGTGGTGACAGAAGTTATATAGGGTGTAGTGGTGACAGATGTTATATATATAGGGTGTAGTGGTGACAGAAGTTATATATATAGGGTGTAGTGGTGACAGAAGTTATATAGGGTGTAGTGGTGACAGAAGTTATATAGGGTGTAGTGGTGACAGAAGTTATATAGGGTGTAGTGGTGACAGAAGTTATATAGGGTGTAGTAGTGACAGAAGTTATATATATAGGGTGTAATGGTGACAGAAGTTATATAGGGTGTAGTGGCGACAGAAGTTATATATATAGGGTGTAGTGGTGACAGAAGTTATATAGGGCGTAGTGGTGACAGAAGTTATATATATAGGGTGTAGTGGTGACAGAAGTTATATATATAGGGCGTAGTGGTGACAGAAGTTATATAGGGTGTAGTGGTGACAGAAGTTATATATATAGGGTGTAGTGGTGACAGAAGTTATATATATAGGGTGTAGTTGTGACAGAAGTTATATATATAGGGTGTAGTGGTGACAGAGGTTATATATATAGGGTGTAGTGGTGACAGAAGTTATATAGGGTGTAGTGGTGACAGAGGTTATATAGGGTGTAGTGGTGACAGAGGTTATATAGGGTGTAGTGGTGACAGAAGTTATATATATAGGGTGTAGTGGTGACAGATGTTATATAGGGTGTAGTGGTGACAGAAGTTATATAGGGTGTAGTGGTGACAGATGTTATATAGGGGGTAGTGGTGACAGAAGTTATATAGGGTGTAGTGGTGACAGAAGTTATATAGGGTGTAGTGGTGACAGAAGTTATATATGGTGTAGTGGTGACAGAAGTTATATAGGGTGTAGTGGTGACAGAAGTTATATATATAGGGTGTAGTGGTAACAGAAGTTATATATATAGGGTGTAGTGGTGACAGATGTTATATAGGGTGTAGTGGTGACAGAAGTTATATAGGGGGTAGTGGTGACAGAGGTTATATAGGGTGTAGTGGTGACAGAAGTTATATAGGGTGTAGTGGTGACAGATGTTATATAGGGTGTAGTGGTGACAGATGTTATATAGGGTGTAGTGGTGACAGAAGTTATATATATAGGGTGTAGTGGTGACAGAAGTTATATAGGGTGTAGTGGTGACAGATGTTATATAGGGTGTAGTGGTGACAGAAGTTATATAGGGGGTAGTGGTGACAGAGGTTATATAGGGTGTAGTGGTGACAGAAATTATATAGGGTGTAGTGGTGACATGTTATATAGGGTGTAGTGGTGACAGAAGTTATATATATAGGGTGTAGTGGTGACAGAAGTTATATAGGGTGTAGTGGTGACAGAAGTTATATAGGGTGTAGTGGTGACAGATGTTATATAGGGTGTAGTGGTGACAGAAGTTATATATATAGGGTGTAGTGGTGACAGATGTTATATAGGGGGTAGTGGTGACAGAAGTTATATATATAGGGTGTAGTGGTAACAGAAGTTATATAGGGTGTAGTGGTGACAGAAGTTATATAGGGTGTAGTGGTAACAGAAGTTATATATATAGGGTGTAGTGGTGACAGATGTTATATAGGGGGTAGTGGTGACAGAAGTTATATAGGGGGTAGTGGTGACAGAAGTTATATATATAGGGTGTAGTGGTAACAGAAGTTATATAGGGTGTAGTGGTGACAGAAGTTATATATATAGGGTGTAGTGGTGACAGAAGTTATATATATAGGGTGTAGTGGTGACAGAAGTTATATATATAGGGCGTAGTGGTGACAGAAGTTATATAGGGTGTAGTGGTGACAGAAGTTATATATATAGGGTGTAGTGGTGACAGAAGTTATATAGGGTGTAGTGGTGACAGAAGTTATATAGGGTGTAGTGGTGACAGATGTTATATAGGGTGTAGTGGTGACAGAAGTTATATATACAGGGTGTAGTGGTGACAGAAGTTATATAGGGTGTAGTGGTGACAGAAGTTATATAGGGTGTAGTGGTGACAGAAGTTATATAGGGTGTAGTGGTGACAGAAGTTATATATATAGGGTGTAGTGGTGACAGAAGTTATATATATATAGGGTGTAGTGGTGACAGAGGTTATATATATAGGGTGTAGTGGTGACAGAAGTTATATATATAGGGTGGAGTGGTGACAGAAGTTATATAGGGTGTAGTGGTGACAGAAGTTATATAGGGTGTAGTGGTGAGAGAAGTTATATATATAGGGTGTAGTGGTGACAGAAGTTATATATATATAGGGTGTAGTGGTGACAGAGGTTATATATATATAGGGTGTAGTGGTGACAGAAGTTATATATATAGGGTGGAGTGGTGACAGAAGTTATATATATAGGGTGTAGTGGTGACAGAAGTTATATATATATAGGGTGTAGTGGTGACAGAGGTTATATATATAGGGTGTAGTGGTGACAGAAGTTATATATATAGGGTGGAGTGGTGACAGAAGTTATATATATATAGGGTGTAGTGGTGACAGAGGTTATATATATAGGGTGTAGTGGTGACAGAAGTTATATATATAGGGTGGAGTGGTGACAGAAGTTATATATATAGGGTGTAGTGGTGACAGAAGTTATATATATAGGGTGTAGTGGTGACAGAAGTTATATAGGGTGTAGTGGTGACAGAAGTTATATATATAGGGTGTAGTGGTGACAGATGTTATATATAGGGTGTAGTGGTGACAGAAGTTATATAGGGTGTAGTGGTGACAGAAGTTATATAGGGTGTAGTGGTGACAGAAGTTATATATATAGGGTGTAGTGGTGACAGATGTTATATATATAGGGTGTAGTGGTGACAGATGTTATATATATAGGGTGTAGTGGTGACAGATGTTATATATATAGGGTGTAGTGGTGACAGAAGTTATATAGGGTGTAGTGGTGACAGAAGTTATATAGGGTGTAGTGGTGACAGAAGTTATATATATAGGGTGTAGTGGTGACAGATGTTATATAGGGTGTAGTGGTGACAGAAGTTATATAGGGTGTAGTGGTGTCAGAAGTTATATATATAGGGTGTAGTGCTGACAGATGTTATATAGGGTGTAGTGGTGACAGAAGTTATATATATAGGGTGTAGTGGTGACAGATGTTATATATATAGGGTGTAGTGGTGACAGAAGTTATATATATAGGGTGTAGTGGTGACAGATGTTATATAGGGTGTAGTGGTGACAGAAGTTATATATATAGGGTGTAGTGGTGACAGATGTTATATATATAGGGTGTAGTGGTGACAGAAGTTATATATATAGGGCGTAGTGGTGACAGAAGTTATATAGGGTGTAGTGGTGACAGAAGTTATATATATAGGGTGTAGTGGTGACAGAAGTTATATATATATAGGGTGTAGTGGTGACAGAAGTTATATATATAGGGTGTAGTGGTGACAGAGGTTATATATATAGGGTGTAGTGGTGACAGAAGTTATATAGGGTGTAGTGGTGACAGAAGTTATATAGGGTGTAGTGGTGACAGAAGTTATATAGGGTGTAGTGGTGACAGAAGTTATATATAGGGTGTAGTGGTGACAGATGTTATATATATAGGGTGTAGTGGTGACAGAAGTTATATATATAGGGTGTAGTGGTGACAGAAGTTATATAGGGTGTAGTGGTGACAGAAGTTATATAGGGTGTAGTGGTGACAGAAGTTATATATATAGGGTGTAGTGGTGACAGAAGTTATATATATAGGGTGTAGTGGTGACAGAAGTTATATATAGGGTGTAGTGGTGACAGAGGTTATATAGGGTGTAGTGGTGACAGAGGTTATATAGGGTGTAGTGGTGACAGAGGTTATATAGGGTGTAGTGGTGACAGAAGTTATATATATAGGGTGTAGTGGTGACAGAAGTTATATATATAGGGTGTAGTGGTGACAGAAGTTATATATATAGGGTGTAGTGGTGACAGAAGTTATATAGGGTGTAGTGGTGACAGATGTTATATAGGGTGTAGTGGTGACAGATGTTATATAGGGTGTAGTGGTGACAGAAGTTATATATATAGGGTGTAGTGGTGACAGATGTTATATAGGGTGTAGTGGTGACAGAAGTTATATATATAGGGTGTAGTGGTGACAGAAGTTATATAGGGTGTAGTGGTGACAGAGGTTATATATATAGGGTGTAGTGGTGACAGAAGTTATATATATAGGGTGTAGTGGTGACAGAAGTTATATAGGGTGTAGTGGTGACAGATGTTATATAGGGTGTAGTGGTGACAGAAGTTATATATATAGGGTGTAGTGGTGACAGATGTTATATAGGGTGTAGTGGTGACAGAAGTTATATATATAGGGTGTAGTGGTGACAGAAGTTATATAGGGTGTAGTGGTGACAGAGGTTATATATATAGGGTGTAGTGGTGACAGAAGTTATATATATAGGGTGTAGTGGTGACAGAAGTTATATAGGGTGTAGTGGTGACAGAGGTTATATATATAGGGTGTAGTGGTGACAGAAGTTATATATATAGGGTGTAGTGGTGACAGAAGTTATATAGGGTGTAGTCGTGACAGAAGTTATATAGGGTGTAGTGGTGACAGAAGTTATATATAGGGTGTAGTGGTGACAGAAGTAAACAATATGAAGGTTTTCTGTTTTCCAACATAAAAATATGTTTTAGCTATTTTTTTCATTGCAAACCTAACACAACTTTGAACTGCAAATTCCTTTTATTGAGGACTTAAGAATGAAATATTTCTTATTCTTCCTCCATCCCACCAAGAAATTAATTTACATAAAACTTATTTTCAAGAAAAAATCAAATCAAAAACATGAGGAAAAAGTGAGAACTGAGTTAGAAACCCAGATTTAAACAAGATTTAAAATACTTTTAAGTAACTAATCTAACAACTTACCCAAGTTGTTGTTCTTGTGTTATGATCAATGAAGAATGGTCGAGAGTTTGGAGCAATAGAGGTAGCCCAACCAGCAGGTAAAGGCTCTTCGTTAACATCACTAATTGACTGCAATCAAACAGGAGAAACAGTAACAGCTAGATACTTAATTAATCAACTTAATTAGCCAGTAATTCAGTCTGAGGCTAAATATGGAATATTGGAGAATTATTATTTTCTAGGATTACACAATAAGGACAAATTACATCTGAACAGAATTGTCTTTTTATTAGAATAATTATAATTCCAATCTCTAATCAGTTTCAGAGTAAATACCAAAAGTATTATAGATTTCTAAAGCCAATAGAAGACCCTAGTAACTACATCCTATAAACAAAGAGTAAAATATTTACTGCCAGCCAGAATCAAATTAATTTTGTCAACACCCAAGCCCCTAATCAATTATACAAACATCACATTAGACAGGGATAATCAAATATTATTCTCTAGAAATGTAAATATATTTCCATTTATTGTTTTGAGTGACATTTTGTTAACTGGGATGGCAAGATGGCAGAGAAATGTGAAATATCAAAGCCATGTAGTCCAATATCATCAGAATATGAAAGAAGAAGGGGATATAAATATTTCATTTTTAAGATGTTACACTTCAATTACAAACCTGAATACTGATTTCTTTAAAAAGTCTGTCTTAAGCCTGGCTGCTCATCAGGCCAATGCTTATCCCAGTTTATACAAGATTCCCTGGACAGGACAGCAGACCATCACAGGGTAAACTCCTGCTCAAGAACACAACACACCACTAGGTCACACATTTTTAAATACTTATTTATTACTACAAGATTGGCAATTCCTTGGCTTAATACTAAGTAAGGCAACTTAGTTTCACATATAGGCCAGATTTCTTCATATAACATGGAAATTGGAATTATAATACTTAGAAGCTGTGCGCAGTGAAAATTTGATAAGATTGTAAGTTAGTGAAACAGAGGTTTATAAGGGAAGATTACATAAAGTTGTAGCTTGATGGAAGTCAATATCCAACTTCTTTATCTCAGTAAATACAAATTACTATTTAAGTGACTACAATTCCAGATCTAACTACTAATATATTATTTTAATTACTACAGCTTGTCCTTCCATTCGTCTCATCTCTCTTTTCATTACCCAACCCATTACAGCATGGAAAGAGAGACCCAATTATTTTAGCCACATGCACCACCTTAATCCCCCCCCCCCCACACTTTCCATGATAGTACAGAAATAAAATAGAAGTACCCCAGTTCACCTTTGTGCAACCCATGCCTACTCCCACCCCCATCCTTGTCCAACCCATGCCTACTCCCAACCCCATCACTTGATACTTCCTCTCAAATGGTGGTTTAATCTCCCCAACTCCTACCAATGCCTCCCTAATGATGATGCAAGATAAAAATACATCCAGCTCACTCTGTAAAGTAGTAATGTTGATGCCATTACAAAAGCACTCAGTCCACCTTGTAAGGTGATAGTACCAGGGTGATGATAAAATGTTCCCAGTATATGCTGTAAAATGGTTGGTGTTAGGAAGGGCATTCAGCTGCAGAACCCATGCTTCTAGTACATGCTGTAACATGGCTGGTGCTGAGAAGGGCATCTGGGTGTAAAAAAAACATGCCACCAGTACACACTATAACGTGGCTGGTATTAGGAGGGGCATCCAGCTGTAGAAACCAAGCCAAGAATGGATCATACGAGCAAGACATGGTCATTTGACTAGACTAACCTCACAACATACCCTGTCTAACCCATTTAAGCATGGAAAACTAGACGTTAATCAGTAATGATGATGATGATGAATTACCATTACTATGGACAACCATGCTAGCGTGGAAGATGGACGTTAAAAGATGATGATGATGAAAAAGTGCTTTGCATTGGTTTGAAGGGAAAAATTATTTGATTTGAACTTTAGAAGTGCTGAAGCCATTCAATTTGGTATTTCAGATATTAATGACAACTATTAGGAAAAGTCAACATAGGACATATGTGTGTGTGTGTGGTGGGGCGGGGGATGGTAGTTGTTTTACAATTCCAAGAAATGTAACTGGTAAAATAAAAGCTGTACATTTTTATTGTAATTCTTTAAAGATTGCTATTATTATTGACTAATTCCACTATTACAATTAACAACATTAATATTGATATGTAGCAATAAGTTCTCAGCAAAACAAACCTCTGACCTAACTTAGAACCATATCGCTGATGTCCCTTCCGCTAAAAACTTGATGTTTTACAATTAAAAAGAATGATAAGAATGCAAAGAAGATTGCAGAGAAGCAACTGGTGAAAAGATAAATAACAACATGAAGAATGCAATGGAAAAGAAGAAGATAAAGCTGTCACTGTCTTTATTATTCCATAATGGTTAACACTCCATCTATACTAAAATAAAGCTGTTATTGTATTTATTATCCCATAATGGTTAACACTCCACCTATACTAAGGTGGTGTATAACAAAAATAATGATTTCTTTCTCTAGAAAAGAAATTAATAATATAAGGCGGTGAATTGGCAGAGTCGTTAGAACAGATAAAATGTTTTGTAGTATTTGTTCCAGCTCTCTCATCTCTCAGTTCAAATCCTGCCAAGGACAACTTTGGTACTTTTTTTTTATCAACCTTGAATGGATGAACGGCAGTCTAGTATTGAGATAGATTCTTCCTCTATATCTCCTTCTCTGGAAGAAATCTGCTGTTCTCAGACCTGGAGAGGAGATGGACTCCACCAGGTTTAAAAACAGCCCTAGAAACACCATATGTCAATATGGCGCCCCTACAACTCTCTCAGGAGTTACAGGTCTATACCATACCAACAATGGTCATTTTATTATTTTAAATAGGTTCAAACATGAAGGACAATGAAATATTGTGACTTTTCCCAACAGTATTAGTGGTCTAAGAGAAATTGCTTAAACCAGCAATGAAAACTGGATCAAGGGTTTATCAATAGCATTATTAATTAAAACAATTATTTTAAAGTAACTGAAAGGTAAGAGGGAAAATCTGAGACAGTAAAGAACCAAACTAAATCATTTGCTGTATACAATTTTTTTCTGAATTTAAATCCCAGCAAAGTTTCCCCTTTCATCTAACTGGAGTTAATACCAGTAAGATACTAGGTTTAATAATAGAAATATGAAGACATCCCTACAAAATATTTATATAGAAAACAAAACAAAACAAAATGTAATATTCTTCTTTTAAATTTTATTTTAAAACATTTTAAATCTTAATAAATTGAAAACAAACTCTGACAAATTAAATTTTCAGAACCCAATCATTGAGATTCTTTCCAATTATGTTTTTATAGCAGATAGAGCCTCTATATGGTCATTGAATCTATGAGAAAAAGCAGCCAAATCTTAAGAAGTCAAGCAATAATGTAATCCTAAATATACTCTTAAAAAGACAGTGTGGTTATTCCAGCCATGACCAATCTTTTAATAGATATTCTAAAATCTTTAGAAAATTTCACAATAAACTCAAAATCTATCTTTTCTATCAGAAGTCTATTTATAAATGTATCAGTTCTATGTAAAGATATATTTTTTATTCATCTCAGACACATAGAAGCAAGACATGCTTATCTGACTAGACTGACCTCAGAACATAACCCGTCTAACCCATTAAGCACTCACAACTCACACACTGTCAAACATGAATAGATTTAATAACAATGTAACTTGCAAGTGTATTTAATACGTGGTTCTCTTCAAACTAAATCTTATTTATATCTATAACAGAACCTGCTACTTTTGGGGGAGAAAGATTTCCTTTTAAAATGAGGCCAAGGTAATTATTTCACATAATACTGTGTTCATACACACAAAGCTTATTACTACTAGTACATAACCCGGTTTTATGGGGGAATATATTACTACTAGTACATAACCCGGTTTTATGGGGGAATATATTACTACTAGTACATGACCAGTTGTATGAAGGGAATTTATTATAATCACTTTCTTCACAACTTGTAACAAAGCTACATTAATACACACACCACACACATATGCACATGTGTGTGTGGTGTGTGTATACTTACAGTATAAACAGACACTGGTCTCTCTGAGACGCAGGACATGGTGGCAATAATGAAGGACAGAGGCCGCTGGAGAGAAGTTGTCCATGGATGTCAGGAATCCACCCTAGATAGATACAGTGTACATTTAACAACTGGTTCTGTTAGTGTATGTGCCAAAACCTAACCTTTAAACATATCATCATCATTATTAAACATCTGTTTTCTCTTCTAGCAAGGGCTGGACAGCTCTTCACAGACCTAGTCAGTACTCAAGCAGGGCTATCTTCTAGCAAGGGCTGGACAGCTCTTCACAGACCTAGTCAGTACTCAAGCAGGGCTACTGACCCCCGCCTCCCCGACAGGCCATGGGTCCGCAACTTGCTTATATACACTGGTTCTAAGACAGAATATCTGGCACTGGTTCTAGGACAGAATATCTGGCACTGGTTCTAGGACAGAATATCTGGCACTGGTTCTAGGACAATATCTGGCACTGGTTCTAAGACAGAATATCTGGCACTGGTTGTAGGACAATATCTGGCACTGGTTCTAAGACAGAATATCTGGCACTGGTTGTAGGACAATATCTGGCACTGGTTCTAGGACAGAATATCTGGCACTGGTTCTAGGACAGAATATCTGGCACTGGTTCTAGGACAGAATATCTGGCACTGGTTGTAGGACAATATCTGGCACTGGTTCTAAGACAGAATATCTGGCACTGGTTGTAGGACAATATCTGGCACTGGTTCTAGGACAATATCTGGCACTGGTTCTAGGACAGAATATCTGGCACTGGTTCTAGGACAGAATATCTGGCACTGGTTCTAGGACAGAATATCTGGCACTGGTTGTAGGACAATATCTGGCACTGGTTCTAGGACAGAATATCTGGCACTGGTTGTAGGACAATATCTGGCACTGGTTCTAGGACAGAATATCTGGCACTTGTTCTAACTGTAGTCATCACCATCATTTTAACATCTATCTATCCCTAGCAATGGTTGGACAGGTCTCCATAAACCAAGTCAGTACTGAAGAGGAGCCACAGATCTCTCAGACAGGTCAGGGATCTGCATCTCTCTTATGTATAGTCATATGTTCGACTGCACAGGAGAGGTTCTTAAGTCTTTGACACAACTGAGGGTTCTCTCAAATCTTTGTTTAGCAAAATTTCTACCCCTAGATGTCCTTCCTATTACCAACCACTTTACATCATGTACTGGGGCATTTATTGTGTAGACCTCAAACACTAAAGAGGTTATCATGTCCTTGACTGAAGGGGCCTCCAAACCCTTTCTTTGGCAAGCCTTCTATATTTTTCTCTCAGTTGTGTATTTCAAATAGACATTTAAATATTAACTAAAAAATAATTTAGTATTTTTATGAGTTTTTGACAAATAATGATTCAAAAGAGTTGATAGTTGTGATTGTATCAGTTTACAGATGTTATTGCAGTAGATTAAATTATATTCAAACAACAAAATTAAATTTATAATAATGTATTAGTATTTTCTAATTAATATAGAAATATATTTTTCCTCCCTCAAATGTGAAATAATTGTTTCTACATTTGGCACAAGGCCATCAATTACCCAGTACATTACTGGTACTTTATTTTATCGACCCCATAAGGATGAAAGGCAAAGTTAACCTCGGCGGGATTTGAACTCAGATCGTAAAGGGACGTAACTATACTGGAAATAATGGCGTCCCGCAAATATGAAATAATGAAATACTTACAGGTGAGCTAGTATCTTCCTCTGGTAACGTTCGAGTCTAATCAAAATAGAAGAAAAACAAAATCAATAGAAAGTTAAGATAAATTCCTTAACTATCCAACCCTACATGTTGTTCTGTTATGATCTAGGCCTTTATCTCTATATACAGGGTGGTGCAAAAGTCCTGCACCACCCTATCACAAGAAAAACTTACAAAAATAACAAATATGAAGATATTATAGCAAAATGTTATTTTTAATGGTGCACAACTTTTTCACCACCCTGTATATTTAATATTTCCAACTCTAACTTCACTTGAACTTACCATGACCAATCAGAGCTAATGAAGAAATCAGTAGTCACTCGACCAGCTAGAAATAGCAACCAAATATCCTCATATGACACCCTACTGTCTTAAAAAAAGGAAAGTTACAATGGATAATGTAATATTAGATCTGTATCTATGGACCTTTAACTCCTTAGGGAAGTTTTTAAACCTGGCAGAACCCATATCCTCTCCACATCTGGTTACAGCCACGTGATGATTCTTAGCCATTTTTGAATTCATTTCTGGCGGCGACCACTGTAGAAATTTTAGTCCAAACCTGAGGGGTCTCTTGATAAGCTCTAAGCCTCATGGATAATACCAAGATCGGACATATCCACAAAGTACGAGCAAAACTATCGATAGTCGGGACTAGAGGAATTTTGGTAAAGTTTATATGTATTTTTTCTTCTAACTTATATTTTAGACTTAGCTCCGTTTAATTGATTATTTGTCTAGTTAATTTCTACGGGCTAAGAGGAAAGACTTGATAAATTTTATCTGACTGTTCCTAGTGGAAAATAGTCTGTATCATTTGTCTATTATTTCTTCATGGTTACATTTTAAACTTATAGCTCCGTTTAAATGATTATTTATCTAGTTGATTTCTTATGGACTAGGGTGAAGAAAGACTGGATATATTTTATCTAATAATTCTTCAAACTTGCAATTTTATATATATATATATATATATATATATATATATATATATATATATATATATATATATATATATATTGCGAAAGCATGAAAGTACTTGTTCAATTAACACTTAACATTTAATATTCTATCATACTATTTCATTCTAATACCATTATAAATTTTAAAGCTTTGTAAATAAAACGAGTAAATCAGACAAAGTTGGAATTCCTCTTATTAATATAATCTTCTATACACAATCATACACACCCGTGTATATTTATCTATCTCTCTCTCTATATATATAGAGAGATAGATAGACCTCTTTCCATACACTCCCCACACCCCCAACACCTACTTCTGTCTACATCACCATGTTGGTATCACAACAAAAAAGCATCTAGCCCACATTGTAAAGTGGTCGTGTAGGTGTCATGACAAAAAGCTCCCAGTCCACACTGTAAATGAGATTGGCTTTAGGAAGGGCTTCTAGCCGTAGAAATTTAGCCCGAAACAGTTCTATATGAGCAAGACAGTCACCTGACCCAACTTGCCTCTAATGGGACAACCGGTTTAACCCATGCTAGCATGGAAAATGGATGTTTAACGATGATGTTGGTGATAATATATATATTTATATCTGGGATAATTGTGGCTGTAATGTCTGATCATAGATTTGCTTGATCCAAACTAACCTGGGGCTAAACAATTATTTAATTTTAGCAACTTTTCCTCTTTTAGCACAATACTTCCTCTTTTTTATCATTAGTAACAATTCTAAAATACCATTACATTTAATGCTAAACCTTTGAAAGTTTTGTTATTTTCTGTAGCATTGTGTATCCCACTTATAGTTGATGCTTTAGAACAGAAGGAAATAGAGATGTAGTATAAAGCCTGTCCCCAACTACCTCATGCAAGACAAAACACCTTCAGTCTGTTTGGATTCACGATCCATGAACCAGAAGTCAAAGATGAACAGTCACTTTTATATCTAAATAAAGCTGTAACTTGTAAACTATATTTTACTATTATGTTAATGAAAACATTGTTTATTGTTATTTTGAAGTACTGCATATTCTTGTTGTGTTGTTTGTCACATGGGTTTGTTGTATTCTATGGTTAAGAATATATATATTATTAGCAATCTTGTTTGTCTATTCACTTGATACCAAGGATTTGGGGAAAATTGCTTCCCTTACATCTCTGCTTCAATCCCATAACTAATGGCCACATTAACCATCAAATTAACCAACCAAATATTTCTGCTAAACTAGCATGGGTTGAAGGCTAGGCATGCTGTACAGCTTATTACCACTTGCTTTGATCCTGTGTCATGTCATTGGTGCCCAACTCTCATATCTGAACTCACCACTTTTTATTATGTCATCTTTTGCCAACCACCCCTCCCCTTCTATCATACTTATAGGCAGAAACAATTTGAGGTAGAAGTCAAAAGAAAGTAAAAGGAAAAGTGGTGAAATCATGTCAAGACTGAGCCTCACAGATGAGATAATACAGGATCATATGTCAAGACTGAGCCTCACAGATGAGATAATACAGGATCATATGTCAAGACTGAGCCTCACAGATGAGATAATATAGGATTACATGTCAAGACTGAGCCTCACAGATGAGATAATACAGGATCACATGTCAGGACTGAGCCTCACAGATGAGATAATACAGGATCACATGTCAGGACTGAGCCTCACAGATGAGATAATATAGGATTACATGTCAGGACTGAGCCTCACAGATGAGATAATATAGGATCACGTGTCAGGACTGAGCCTCACAGATGAGATAATACAGGATCATATGTCAAGACTGAGCCTCACAGATGAGATAATATAGGATTACATGTCAGGACTGAGCCTCACAGATGAGATAATATAGGATTACATGTCAGGACTGAGCCTCACAGATGAGATAATATAGGATTACATGTCAGGACTGAGCCTCACAGATGAGATAATATAGGATCACGTGTCAGGACTGAGCCTCACAGATGAGATAATATAGGATTACATGTCAAGACTGAGCCTCACAGATGAGATAATACAAGTTCATATGCAACAATGTGTTGTACGACAAATCTGAGAATGAAGAAAGCTGAAGATAAAAGGAGAATAAGCTGTTGGTAATAGTGAAATAGTTATGTGAAGAAGAGATTTACCACTGGTGGTGGTGTTTCTTCAGCACTCTCACTTCCTGATGTGTTTAAACTTATTGTATCTTCTTGGCTAATGTGTCTACGTTGCCGATATAGTTGTGCAACTTCCATACTGCGTTGCCTCTGAAGTTCCAACTGGGATGGTTGTGCAGCAGGCCTGTAAGGACAATAGAATTAATTAGTAACAGCTGAGAAAATAATTATATTATAAGTCAACAGAGCTGGTTTCACAGAGAAATCTGTTTTTGTTTTTATAGCTTGTGGGAAAATTGAATGATGTTCTCAGAAGATATGGTTCCTATTCCTGAAAGTCATGAGAAATGCAGTTCTGGGCAGACAAAACTCCAGTAAAAAGCTTTCACTAAACTGAAACCTATAAATTTTACCTACATACATGGAGGCACATGGCTCAGTGGTTAGAGTATTGGCCTTGCAATCGAAAGGTTGTGAGTTCAATTCTCAGACTGGGTGATGTGTTGTTTCCTTGAGCAAGACACTTTATTTCACATTGCTCCAGTTTACTCAGCTGTAGAAATGAGATGATAGGACTGGGGTCCCTATCATTCCACTGCAAAGTGGTCGTGGAGGTGCGACAGAAAAAAAAGCACCCAGCACTCACTGTAAATGAGGTTGGTGTTAGGAAGGGCATCCAGCTGTAGAAATCAAGCCAGAATCAGTTCCCTTATGAGCAAGACAGGTCAGCCGACCGGACACTGGCCACAACAGGACAACCCGTCTAACCCATGCTAGTGTGGAAGAACGGACGTAAAACAGTGATGATGATGATACATGAACTAAATGTTTGTGGTGTTTATAACACACCTCCATATATACACCCATATATATATATTTACACACTTTTTCCAGAGAGATTCCATATGTGATAAGGGGGTGGGTGTCCCTGCAGTTTCAGCCATTTACATAAAATTGTTATAGCTGGAGGTTGTTGTTTCAGGACAACTATGGTGGCACTGGCAACAACAACAGATAGAAGGGAGAAAAAGAGAAAAAAGAAAAAGAGAAACAAAAAGAAACAGAAAAGGAAAAGGAAAAAAACCCAAAGAAATACAAAAAAGAACAAAAATAATAAAATGAAGAATAAAAACAAGAAAAAATTGAAAATGAAAGAAAAAGAAAAAGAAAAAGAAAAAGAAAAAGTTTTTAAAGCTATGGAAGTATTGAAACTATAATTAAGACTGATTAACATTGGAAACAGTTTCAGTTGTTTTTAATACAGAATATAAAAATATGAAAGAGTAAAGCATTAATACTCCTTCCCCATCTCTACCTCTCTCTTTCTCCACCTCTACCTCCCTCTCTCTCCACCTCTATATCTCTCTCTCTCCACCACTACCTCCCTTTCTCCACCACTACCTCCCTTTCTCCACCTCTACCTCTCTCTCCACCACTACCTCCCTCTTTCTCCACCTCTATATCTCTCTCTCTCCACCACTACCTCCCTTTCTCCACCTCTTCCTCCCTCTCTCTCCACCTCTCGCTATCTCCCTCTTGCCCCACCTCTCTGTATAATAGAAACATATCAACACTGGGCAAATAATAAACAGGTGTATAAGACACTAAGTGAGATTTGTAGACACCTTCAGTCACAAATGACTATAGTTTTGCAACTAGAAAGTTCTCCTCAAACCTGGCCAAGGTATTTTTGTGGAAGACCAGGAGTTGCCCATGTATGCCAGTCCATAGCATTGATGTTGTCTAATGTAAAGTCAATGGCCAATACAGCTTGGCACCAGTGACCTCGCTACTCATTTCTACAGCTGAGTAAACTGGAGCAACATGAAATAAAGATTGGAATCATACTGACCCCACAAGACTTCACCAGTCCTTACCCTAGATTGGTACCAGACTGACCCCACAAGACTTCACTAGTCCCTACCCTAGATTGGCACCAGACTGACCCCACAAGACTTCACCAGTCCCTACCCTAGATTGGTACCAGACTGACCCCACAAGACTTCACCAGTCCCTACCGTAGATTGGTACCAGACTGACCCCACAAGACTTCACCAGTCCCTACCCTAGATTGGTACCAGACTGACCCCACAAGACTTCACTAGTCCCTACCCTAGATTAGTACCAGACTGACCCCACAAGACTTCACTAGTCCCTACCCTAGATTAGTACCAGACTGACCCCACAAGACTTCACTAGTCCCTACCCTAGATTAGTACCAGACTGACCCCACAAGACTTCACCAGTCCCTATCCTAGATTAGTACCAGACTGACCCCACAAGACTTCACCAGTCCCTACCCTAGATTGGTACCAGACTGACCCCACAAGACTTCAGTCCCTACCCTAGATTGGTATACTGACCCCACAAGACTTCACCAGTCCCTACCCTAGATTGGTACCAGACTGACTCCGCAAGACTTCACTAGCCCCTAGCCTAGATTGGTACAAGACTGACCCCAAAAGACTTCACCAGTCCCTACCCTAGATTGGTACCAGACTGACCCCACAAGACTTCACTAGTCCCTACCCTAGATTGGTACCAGACTGACCCCGCAAGACTTAACCAGTCCCTACCCTAGATTGGTACCAGACTGACTCCACAAGACTTAACCAGTCCCTACCCTAGATTGGTACCAGACTGACCCCACAAGACTTCACTAGTCCCTACCCTAGATTAGTACCAGACTGACCCCACAAGACTTCACCAGTCCCTACCCTAGATTGGTACCAGACTGACTCCGCAAGACTTCACTAGCCCCTAGCCTAGATTGGTACAAGACTGACCTCAAAAGACTTCACCAGTCCCTACCCTAGATTGGTACCAGACTGACCCCACAAGACTTCACTAGTCCCTACCCTAGATTAGTACCAGACTGACCCCACAAGACTTCACCAGTCCCTACCCTAGATTGGTACCAGACTGACTCCGCAAGACTTCACTAGCCCCTAGCCTAGATTGGTACAAGACTGACCCCAATAGACTTCACCAGTCCCTACCCTAGTTTGGTATCAGACTGACCCCACAAGACTTCACCAGTCCCTACCCTAGATTGGTACCAAACTGACCCCACAAGACTTCCCAGTCCCTACCCTAGATAGGTTCTTTATTTATTGACCCCACAATGATAGAAACCAAAGTTGTATAAATAATTTATAAAATCAAAGATTCATTATTTATGTCAGTCTAGGTGTTGTTCTAACTCGTCCTTATTCCCTAACACAGGTGTGTTCTAACTGGCCTTTTAACTAACAATTAACCTCTTATACTAACATAGGTGTGTTCTAACTGGCCTTTTAACTAACAATTAACCTCTTATACTAACATAGGTGTGTTCTAACTGCCTTTTAACTAACAATTAACCTCTTATACTAACATAGGTGTGTTCTAACTGGCTTTTAACTAACAATTTACCCCTGATACTAAAACCGTTTTTCATCCCTCATAAAAATGAATATAACACATATCAATGAAAACCTCAACTATGTTAAGGGGACATCAGGGGTTATGTGATCATAAGGAAAATAACCACATAAAAACACAACAGTATAATAAAACTCTTATAAGTGACCCACAAATCAAACTGATTTGTTAATTCTAAAATATGTTGGGAAGCCTACTGCAATGTTCTTCTTAAACCATCCATTGCCTCCATTTAAAGTTCTTACCAGCCACACAGCTTCACACCTGCCTCTACGAGGTGGCAACTTTTTCAGTGTATTTAACACAGCAATCACAATCTAACAAAATACTCCTCTTTCCATATAGAGTAATATTAAAGAAACAGCAGTGTATATTATACAGGAGAGATGTTTGTCTGCAATTTCATTATCCATAATTAGGGGTGTATATTTTACACATACACACACACACATTTATTAATTTATTAAAATAACAGATTAAAGTTTAAGCAAAGAATCGCTGCTTTCACCCTTAACGGGATCTTCTGAAACTCAGAAGATCCTGTTAAGGGTGAAAGCAGCGATTCTTTGCTTAAACTTTAATCTGTTATTTTAATAAATATTTGCTCTACGGTTCTTATATATTTGATATATATTTATCCTTATCGAGCCATCTTTGGATTTTAGTCTTCAAATTTATTATTATTACTATTATTATTATTACTATATATATGAGATTATAATGTAACAGTTCACTATTTTCATTGGTAAGAAGAGTTAAGCTCAATACACTCTTTTATTGGTCGTTTTTCAGGAGTGAACATTAACTGAATGACTAAAGGGCAGTTGCAGAACATTTACAATTCAATAAGACCAAATATGTATATGATTCTCTTTGAAACAATGTTCTAAGGAGTAAATTTCTTTTACTATGTTATTTTGACAGAAAACAACCAAGTCAATAATTCTCTGGAGTAGGAATGGAATATAAAAGAATTAAAAGAATGGTGATTTGAAATATTTCAGCTAAACAATTTTTGATGCAAACAAAAGCAGAAAGAGAATTTGAGAGACAAAGACCTACTATATAGAAGGAAGTGTACTACATGTTATATTTGTTATAAAATATGATATTTTTAGTTTAAATATGATATCTAGTTTATACTTAGTATAAAATATATCTAATTTATACTTAGTACATAATTGTTTCTACTTTAGGCACAAGGCCAGCAATTACCCAGTGTATTACTGGTACTTTATTTTATCGACCCCGTCAGGATGACAGGCAAAGTCAACCTCGGCGGGATTTGAACTCAGATCGTAAAGGGACGTAAACTAGATATCATTATACTTAGTACATAATGATATCTAGTTTATACTTAGTATAAAATATATCTAATTTATATTTAGTTTCTAATTTATATCTAGTTATATCTAGTTTCTATTTTGTGTTAGCATTCACAGCAGTTAATTTAGACAGGATATTGTTATGGTAAAATAAAAGCAAAGAGCATGGACGTTTGAAAGGTAGGTCAAATATGGAAGGTTTCTACTCAAATTAGTTTGTTAAGTAAGTAGTTTGTATGTAAGGCCTTTAACCCCTGATGGAATTGTAAGGGCACTGTAGTAACATACATGTCCTGGGAATTTTAAACTTGGCAGAACCTATCTTCCTCTCCAAGTTTCAACACTCTTTCATAGAGAAATATAGCAGATGAATCAAACCCCAGTACTGGGTTATTATATTACATGTTCCAGCCGAGGGGCTGAGGCCATGCTGGGGCACTCCCATTAGGTTGGTCCTCCCCTTTTTTTTAATCAACCCCAAAAGTGTGAAAGGCTGAGTTGACCTCAGCAAAACTTGAACTCAGAGAATTGGAAGAAATCCTGCAAAGTATCGTGTCCGATGTTCTAACTGCCAATTTGACATCTCTAAACAATGTGTTTTCATTCTAAATCAATATACAGTTCAAGACACTAGAAACCTTTCTATAATAGAAAGATTATAACTATATAACTATCTAAACATTGTTTCATGAATGGAGAAGACAGAAGATCTTATGACCCCTGGTAATGAAAGGAATTAAAAAGTTAATAAATTGTTACTCTTATTACAAGCTGGGAATTTCCTCAATAATTCTCTTGAAATAAGTGTATCATGTAAACACAAACATTATAAAAATAAAAGTGAATAAGAAAGATTTTAATTAAAACTTATGTTAGAAGTGTGAAATACTTTAATAAGTCGCAGAATTTAAGAAACAAATATACACTTACCAATATATAAACTGTCTGATAGAAATAACAAACACAGATATTTAGACATCAACAATAGTAGATTATATAATGGTTAATTGATGAGATATCAAAACAACAAACAGTTGTAAATTTGGTAAGGGTCAATATATATGATGACAGTGCAACTGTCGATGTGTAAACATACAGTATATTTCAATATATAAAGCAAATCTGAGTGAATGCTTTGTCAAAGTATGTTTTAATCTCTATAAAACACGGAGATTTTTAATGGTATTTAAATATTAAAAGATAACTTGAAGATATTTGTGAGAATCTTTATATATTAAATAAATAAAATGTGCTCAGCATTCAGCCCACACTATAAGGTGAAAGTGCTGTTGTCATGATAATATTCACCCAGCTTAATATTGACGCCACTCTAAAATGGTAGGTAGTGCTGGTGTCATGATAAAATTCACCTAGGCTATCCTATAAGGTGGAAGTGTTGGTGTCATGATAAAATTCACCTAGCTTAATGCTAATGACATGAAAAAAACCCAGTCCATCTTGTCAGGTGATGGTGGTAGTACTATGAGAAAACAAACCTAGTAAATGCCATAAAGTGGTTGGCATTAGGAAAGGCATCCAGCTGTAGATACCATACCAAAATGGAATGTTTGAGAAAGACACAGTCATCTGACCTTCCTGTCTCACCTCAGAGTGTGACAACCTATCTAACCCATAAAACAGTGATGATGTTTATGATGATGATAAAGAAATAAGGAAAATAGTTTGTGTTTTTCTTGGAAAATTTTTGATGTTGAGTAAAATGAGAAGAAGCTTACTTTGGTAGTAATTTTTAATGCACTAAAGTGAAGGAAAACAGAGTTGTTATCAAAGCTTAGCAGCATATGGCAACAAAAATATTACATACAGCCATTTAAAGTTGAAATACGGTAAAAAGTAGGATTGAAAGAAACAAGTCATGCTTTCACTAGTCTCACCACACCCAATGTATTTATTTGGTACTAAAAACATAGCTCTCTTTGACAAAGGATTTTACCCAAAACAATATTGTTCTCTTTCCCACAGCAATCCTATTTATTCAACTTTTGAACATCAGGTTAAAATAGTTTCATTGACGATTATAAGCTGTAAACTTTGATTTCATATCACAGTAAAAAAAAAAAAAGAAAAAATTAAACTAGTGATCATTTTGAAATATCAGCAGAGGTGTATGTTATAAAGATAAGCTACTACTGAACAAAGTCTGTACCCTCATTTCTTCATTAAAGAACTTTCCTTCATTCACACTACTAATGCCCTAAATTACCATTTTAGAAAATCCATGCAGCATTAACAGATGAGATAACTTTTATGAGTAATACTATATTCATTCTATAAAAACAAAGTTTCAATTTTTAATGCATTAAAAATCAAAATTCATTTCTGTATAACCTAACAACTAAATTGGTAATATCATCATCATCATCAACGTTTAACGTCCGTGTTCCACGCTTGCATGGGTTTGGACGGGGGTAGTCCCACTTGAGGCAAGAGTGATTGTCTTGCTCGCATAGGACTGTCTGGCAGGTTTTCTAGTTGGATGCCCTTCCTAACACCAACCACATTTACAGTGTGGGTCTGGGAGGTTTTTGCCGTGTTGCCTACACGGCCACATTACAGCGTGGACTGTGTGTTTTTTTTTTCGTGACACCTACACGATCTCATTTGTTTCGGCCTGGATGGCGCGGCACCAACATAACTTTACATAGAACGGGGTGGTGTGGATGGGGTGGGGGTGGGGGTGGTGGGACGGGGTGTATTTTGTTAGAGATGCCTACTGGCTGGAGTAGGTTTTACTATATATTTAGGTAAGGCGGGTCTTCTCTGTTACTGAGTACCGCCAAAGGTCTCGGTCCAGTGACATTGTCTTGGAGAGGTGTAGGTGTGTGATGTCGGAGTTTATCAGCTGATCCCAGGTTTTTCTAGGTCTGCCTATTCCGTGACTACCGTCTATCTTTATTGCCCTGCACTTTGTTATACAGCTATCGACTTTCATGCGCATCACGTGTCCATACCAACGTAGCCTTCTCTCGAGTAAACAACATCTGATCCCTCTTATCTCTAATTTTTTCCTTAGTTCGTTTATGCTTTGCCGTTCACGTATATTACTGTTACACATCCAGCGGAGCATGCAAGCTTCGTTCCTCTCTAGTCTGCGTATATCCTCTGCACACAATGCCCAGGTCTCACTACCATGCAACATTGCTGTTCGTATGCAGGCATCGTACAACCTGCCTTTCATTTTTAGGGAGAACCCTTTAGCAGCTAATAGTGGTATAAGCTCTCTGAACATTTTCCAACCAGTTCTGACTCTAGCTACAGTACTTTCAGAGCACCCTCCCCCACTGCTGATTTTATCGCCCAGGTAACGGAAGCTGTCCACTATTTCTATAGAACCCTCTGCGCAATTGAAAGAGCTAGTATTTTGTGGGCACTTGCTGCTACTTATTGCACCAGAACACCGGCCACATGTAAAATCTATGTTCTTAGTTAGCTTACCTGTGATCCCACTACATCTTTTATGCACCCATACTTTGCATTTAGGACATAAAATGGAGTTTCTACCTACGCCTTTCCTACACACCGAGCATGACCATTTCCCAGA
>OZ024745.1:82500-177500 GCA_964016885.1 Eledone cirrhosa
GTTTTCAAATTCCCTAAAATAAAAGAAAAAGAAATGAGTCACATAAAAGTGAAATATTTGCTAAAAATCTTCTTATTTTAGATTCATTAGATGTTTTAGTAGGTTATGTTAAGGAATTGCTGAGTAGCGAGAGAATTTTTATAATGCAAAGCAAGGAAAAAGAGTCGTTATACCAAGGCAAGTCAAAAGCCATTCATTCAAGTGTAAAACAAAAATGGAACAACAAAATAATAAATCTTGAATCAATAATATGAAATATTTTTTTAAAAAGCAGTATTCAAGTTTTTTCACATTTAGAATAAAAGAGAAAATTCTTTTCTAAGTAGACAACAATTGGTTTTAGAATTGTAATATAGTTCTGATTTTAATATCAATAATGTAGTTTTGTAAACAGCAGTTTCTCTGGCAAAGATTAGAGATTTTATTACGAGAAAAGTTTACAATAATTTGAGAATAAAGATTTAAAATAACTGTTTTACTAGTTTTTCCTTAGGACAGTAAGGTTTAGGCAGTTGTGTAAATTTAGAGTAATTAAAACATGAAGTTCTTTTAGTTTTACTTTTTAATGAATAGATAGCACTTGCTAATGACTGAGCAGAAGTATAATAAAGGACTCAGAGATTGTTTAGTTGAGCAATGTTCTGATGATTTGAGCAAGAGTCTCTATGAGTAATAGTTGATCAGCCAACAGGTAGAAAGAGCTCATTAGCTTTAGTTGGCTGCCTAAGAGAAGGATCACTCTGATTTCAAAACCAGGGTGTATGGGACTTCTTAGTAACATGGGTGACAACCTTGTAAGTGACCAACAGCTTCATCCTTGTGATGAAGGTGGATGAGCTGTGGCTCAATGGCCAGCTTCTGAGTAATGATCAGACAAGGATTCAGGACCCACCAACATCACTTTTGTTTTCCAATGAAAATCATGGACATGACATCTAATAATCCTCATCAGGCCGGTGTTTATTACGATTTCATCAGCATTGAGTGACTGAGAGTACAAGAGTCCATCCCTCTGTCTATCACAGGGTTAAAACACCCAGCTATTACTGGTACTCATTTTCAGCTGAGTGTACTGGAGCAATATGAAATGAAATGTTTTGCTCAAGAACACAACACCACCTGGTACAGGAATGAAACCCACAACATCCTAAGCTTTAGGTCACATACCTTCACAGATTAAACATATTCCTCTCCTAAAAAAAAATCACCCTGGAATGGATGTCAGCTGCCAAGATTGTCTGTATATACACAGTGTCTGTTACTGTATATACACAGTATATATATATATATATATATATATATACATGGAGGCACATGGCTTAGTGGTTAGAGCATTGGCCTTGCAATCGAAAGGTTGTGAGTTCAATTCTCAGCCCGGGTGATGTGTTGTTTCCTTGAGCAAGACACTTTATTTCACATTGCTCCAGTTTACTCAGCTGTAGAAATGAGATGATAGGGACTGGGGTCCCTATCACTCCACTGCAAAAAAAGCACCCTGCACTCACTGTAAATGAGGTTGGTGTTAGGAAGGGCATCCAGCTGTAGAAATCAAGCCAGAATCAGTTCCCGTCCCACCCTTGCAAGCAGGGAAAAGTGGACGTAAAATGAAATGATGAATGATGATATTACAGTAACAGACACTGTGTATATATATACAGTAACAGACACTGTGTATATATATATACAGTAACAGACACTGTGTATATATATATAGTAACAGACACTGTGTATATATACACTGTAGCAGACACTGTATATATATATACAGTGTCTGTTACTGTGTATATATATACAGTGTCTGTTACTGTCTATATATATATATATATATACAGTAACAGACAGTGTATATATATACAGTAACAGACACTGTGTATATATATATATACAGTAACAGACAGTGTATATATATACAGTAACAGACACTGTGTATATATATATATATATATACAGTAACAGACACTGTGTATATATATATATATATATATATATACAGTAACAGGCACTGTGTATATATATATATACACAGTGTCTGTTACTGTATATATATATATATATATATACTGTGTCTGTTACAGTGTATATATATATACACAGTGCCTGTTACTGTATATATATATATATATATATATATATACTGTGTCTGTTACAGTGTATATATATATACACTGTGCCTGTTACTGTATACACAGTGTCTACTGTATCTGTTGTGATTGTAATAACACCATTGTATGCTTAACTAACAGATTTCTGATCTTGTCTATAAATGAAAAGACATCATCTTCCATGATTTAATGGTTTAAAATACTAAGACAAATATACTAACACAGTGAGTGAGTGTGTGAGTGAGTGTGTGAGTGAGTGTGTGTGTGTGAGTGTGTGTGTGTGTGTGTGTGAGTGTGTGCACGTGTTTGCGCGCATCTATAAGTTTCTCAGGTTTCAGCTGATGGTATCTAGGGTTACAGTAAATATGCAGAAATAGTGAACAAAAAGTAACACACACATTTTATATAAATATACACACGTCTGTGTGTATGTGTATGTGTGTGTGTGTGTGTGTGCGCGCGCGTGCGTGCACACACACATATATATATATATATATGTGTGTGTGTGAGTCCAAGGTTCAATCAGAAGTAACCACAGTAAGTAAGGTACTCAATATATTAATAGAGTGTATACAACAAATTTAATAAAGAAATGTCTTCTGCAGGACTAGAATAGTTTCATTCGAAGGAAACAATTCTAGTCGTGTAGAAGTCATTTCTTTACTAAATTTGTTTATATTTATCAAAAATTGAGCAATGTATGAAAATTACCTTGATGGTCTTTCCCACTGTGTAGTTCGTTCATTATGATTAACATAATATGTTCTGCTTTGGGCATCAGTTCTTTCTTCCCACCCTGGGGGTAAAGGTGTCAAGGGTTCATCAGACATTGATGGTGTAGGGCCTGAAGCTCCAGATTCATTCAAGGAATTCTGAAGACTTACCATTTCCCAGCCAGGCTGCTTAAAAACAACATAAAAAAAGAATTGTGAGATCAAGCATTAAACAAGCAATATTATAAGTATTTAAATATATACACTTACACATACTTATACCCACACACATATATATGCAAAATTATATATATATATACACAAACATATATAAACATATGTACACTCATGTAAACATATACACACACATAAATTGACACTGACATATCTATATACATAGAGACAAAATGATCCTGAATTGACCGGAAGTACAGTCAGTGAAGCCTGTAACAGGCGACCACAAAATTATTTTGTTCATGTTACCATTTTAAATTGTCTACACATCATTTTAAATTGTCTACACACCATTTTAAATTGTCTACACACCATTTTAAATTGTCTGTACACCATTTTAAATTGTCTATACACCATTTTAAATTGTCTACACAGCATTTTAAATTGTCTATACACCATTTTAAATTGTCTATACACCATTTTAAATTGTCTACACATCATTTTAAATTGTCTACACACCATTTTAAATTGTCTATACACCATTTTAAATTGTCTATACACCATTTTAAATTGTCTACACACCATTTTAAATTGTCTATACACCATTTTAAATTGTCTATACACCATTTTAAATTGTCTACACAGCATTTTAAATTGTCTATACACCATTTTAAATTGTCTACACAGCATTTTAAATTGTCTATACAGCATTTTAAATTGTCTATACACTATTTTAAATTGTCTACACACCATTTTAAATTGTCTACACACCATTTTAAATTGTCTACACACCATTTTAAATTGTCTACACACCATTTTAAATTGTCTATACACCATTTTAAATTGTCTATACACCATTTTAAATTGTCTACACACCATTTTAAATTGTCTACACACCATTTTAAATTGTCTATACACCATTTTAAATTGTCTACACACCATTTTAAATTGTCTATACACCGTTTTAAATTGTCTACACACCATTTTAAATTGTCTACACACCATTTTAAATTGTCTATACAGCATTTTAAATTGTCTATACACCATTTTAAATTGTCTACACACCATTTTAAAATGTCTATACACCATTTTAAATTGTCTACACACCATTTTAAATTGTCTACACACCATTTTAAATTGTCTATACACCATTTTAAATTGTCTACACACCATTTTAAATTGTCTATACACCATTTTAAATTGTCTACACACCATTTTAAAATGTCTATACACCATTTTAAATTGTCTACACACCATTTTAAATTTTCTACACACCATTTTAAATTGTCTACACACCATTTTAAATTGTCTACACACCATTTTAAATTGTCTACACACCATTTTAAATTGTCTATACAGCATTTTAAATTATCTACACACCATTTTAAATTGTCTATACACCATTTTAAATTGTCTACACACCATTTTAAAATGTCTATACACCATTTTAAATTGTCTACACACCATTTTAAATTGTCTATACACCATTTTAAATTGTCTACACACCATTTTAAATTGTCTATACAGCATTTTAAATTATCTACACACCATTTTAAATTGTCTATACACCATTTTAAATTGTCTACACACCATTTTAAATTGTCTATACAGCATTTTAAATTGACTATACACCATTTTAAAATGTCTATACACCATTTTAAATTGTCTACACACCATTTTAAATTGTCTACACACCATTTTAAATTGTCTATACACCATTTTAAATTGTCTATACACCATTTTAAATTGTCTACACACCATTTTAAATTGTCTATACACCATTTTAAATTGTCTATACACCATTTTAAATTGTCTACACACCATTTTAAATTGTCTATACACCATTTTAAATTGTCTATACACCATTTTAAATTGTCTATACACCATTTTAAATTGTCTACACACCATTTTAAATTGTCTATACACCATTTTAAATTGTCTATACACCATTTTAAATTGACTATACACCATTTTAAATTGTCGACACCATTTTAAATTGTCTACACACCATTTTAAATTGACTATACACCATTTTAAATTGTCTATACACCATTTTAAATTGACTATACACCATTTTAAATTGTCTATACACCATTTTAAATTGACTATACACCATATTAAATTGTCTACACACCATTTTAAATTGTCTACACACCATTTTAAATTGACTATACATCATTTTAAATTGTCTATACAGCATTTTAAATTGACTATACACCATTTTAAAATGTCTATACACCATTTTAAATTGTCTACACACCATTTTAAATTGTCTATACACCATTTTAAATTGTCTACATACCATTTTAAATTGTCTACATACCATTTTAAATTGTCTATACATTTTAAATTGTCTATATATCTTAAATTGTCTATACACCATTTTAAATTGTCTACACACCATTTTAAATTGTCTATACATTTTAAATTGTCTATACACCATTTTAAATTGTCTACACACCATTTTAAATTGACTATACACCATTTTAAATTGTCTATACAGCATTTTAAATTGACTATACACCACTTTAAAAAGTCTATACACCATTTTAAATTGTCTACACACCATTTTAAATTGTCTATACACCATTTTAAATTGTCTACATACCATTTTAAATTGTCTATATATCTTAAATTGTCTATACACCATTTTAAATTGTCTACACACCATTTTAAATTGTCTACACACCATTTTAAATTGTCTATACATTTTAAATTGACTATATCATCATCAACGTTTAACGTCCGTGTTCCACGCTTGCATGGGTTTGGACGGGGGTAGTCCCACTTGAGGCAAGAGTGATTGTCTTGCTCGCATAGGACTGTCTGGCAGGTTTTCTACAGTTGGATGCCCTTCCTAACACCAACCACATTTACAGTGTGGGTCTGGGAGGTTTTTGCCGTGTTGCCTACACGGCCACATTACAGCGTGGACTGTGTGTTTTTTTTTCGTGACACCTACACGATCTCATTTGTTTCGGCCTGGATGGTGTGGCACCAACATAACTTTACATAGAAGGGGGCGGTGTGGATGGGGTGGGACGGGGGTGTATTTTGTTAGAGATGCCTACTGACTGTAGTAGGTTTTACTATGTATTTAGGTAAGGCGGGTCTTCTCTATTACTGAGTACCGCCAAAGGTCTCGGTCCAGTGACATTGTCTTGGAGAGGTGTAAGTGTGTGAGGTCGGAGTTTATCAGCTCGTCCCAGATTTTTCTGGGTCTGCCTATTCCGTGGCTACCGTCTATCTTTATTGCCCTGCACTTTGTTATACAGCTATCGTCTTTCATGCGCATCACGTGTCCATACCAACGTAGCCTTCTCTCGAGTAAACAACATCTGATCCCTCTTATTTCTAATTTTTTCCTTAGTTCGTTTATGCTTTGCCGTTCACGTATATTACTATTACACATCCAGCGGAGCATGCAAGCTTCGTTCCTCTCTAGTCTGCGTATATCCTCTGCACACAATGCCCAGGTCTCACTGCCATGCAACATTGCTGTTCGTATGCAGGCATTATACAACCTGCCTTTCATTTTTAGGGAGAACCCTTTAGCGGCTAATAGTGGTATAAGCTCTCTGAACTTTTTCCATCCAGTTCTGACTCTAGCTACTGTACTTTCAGAGCACCCTCCCCCACTGCTGATTTTGTCACCCAGGTAACGGAAGCTGTCCACTATTTCTATAGAGCCCTCTGCGCAGTTGAAAGAGCTAGTATTTTGTGGGCACTTGCTGCTACTTATTGCACCAGAGCACCGGCCATATGTGAAATCTATGTTCTTAGTTAGCTTACCTGTGATCCCACTACATCTTTTATGCACCCATACTTTGCATTTCGGACACAAAATGGAGTTTCTACCTACGCCTTTCCTACACACTGAGCATGGCCACTTCCCGGAAGGGACCGCCGCCTTATTTTCTTTCCTACAAACTAGAACTTTGGTCTTAGCTAGGTTAATTTTAAGGCCTTTTGATTCTAGGCCGAGCTTCCATGTTTGGAATTTCTTCTCTATACACCATTTTAAATTGTCTATACATTTTAAATTGTCTATACACCATTTTAAATTGTCTATACACCATTTTAAATTGACTATACACCATTTTAAATTGTCTATACACCATTTTAAATTGTCTATACACCATTTTAAATTGTCTATACACCATTTTAAATTGTCTATACACCATTTTAAATTGTCTATACACCATTTTAAATTGTCTACACACCATTTTAAATTGACTATACACCATTTTAAATTGTCTATACACCATTTTAAATTGTCTACACACCATTTTAAATTGTCTATACATTTTAAATTGTCTATATATCTTAAATTGTCTATACACCATTTTAAATTGTCTACACACCATTTTAAATTGTCTATACACCATTTTAAATTGTCTACACACCATTTTAAATTGTCTATACACCATTTTAAATTGTCTATACACCATTTTAAATTGTCTACACAGCATTTTAAATTGTCTATACACCATTTTAAATTGTCTACACAGCATTTTAAATTGTCTATACAGCATTTTAAATTGTCTATACACTATTTTAAATTGTCTACACACCATTTTAAATTGTCTACACACCATTTTAAATTGTCTACACACCATTTTAAATTGTCTACACACCATTTTAAATTGTCTATACACCATTTTAAATTGTCTATACACCATTTTAAATTGTCTACACACCATTTTAAATTGTCTACACACCATTTTAAATTGTCTATACACCATTTTAAATTGTCTACACACCATTTTAAATTGTCTATACACCGTTTTAAATTGTCTACACACCATTTTAAATTGTCTACACACCATTTTAAATTGTCTATACAGCATTTTAAATTGTCTGTACACCATTTTAAATTGTCTACACACCATTTTAAAATGTCTATACACCATTTTAAATTGTCTACACACCATTTTAAATTGTCTACACACCATTTTAAATTGTCTATACACCATTTTAAATTGTCTACACACCATTTTAAATTGTCTACACACCATTTTAAAATGTCTATACACCATTTTAAATTGTCTACACACCATTTTAAATTTTCTACACACCATTTTAAATTGTCTACACACCATTTTAAATTGTCTACACACCATTTTAAATTGTCTACACACCATTTTAAATTGTCTATACAGCATTTTAAATTATCTACACACCATTTTAAATTGTCTATACACCATTTTAAATTGTCTACACACCATTTTAAAATGTCTATACACCATTTTAAATTGTCTACACACCATTTTAAATTGTCTATACACCATTTTAAATTGTCTACACACCATTTTAAATTGTCTATACAGCATTTTAAATTATCTACACACCATTTTAAATTGTCTATACACCATTTTAAATTGTCTACACACCATTTTAAATTGTCTATACAGCATTTTAAATTGACTATACACCATTTTAAAATGTCTATACACCATTTTAAATTGTCTACACACCATTTTAAATTGTCTACACACCATTTTAAATTGTCTATACACCATTTTAAATTGTCTATACACCATTTTAAATTGTCTACACACCATTTTAAATTGTCTATACACCATTTTAAATTGTCTATACACCATTTTAAATTGTCTACACACCATTTTAAATTGTCTATACACCATTTTAAATTGTCTATACACCATTTTAAATTGTCTATACACCATTTTAAATTGTCTACACACCATTTTAAATTGTCTATACACCATTTTAAATTGTCTATACACCATTTTAAATTGACTATACACCATTTTAAATTGTCGACACCATTTTAAATTGTCTACACACCATTTTAAATTGACTATACACCATTTTAAATTGTCTATACACCATTTTAAATTGACTATACACCATTTTAAATTGTCTATACACCATTTTAAATTGACTATACACCATATTAAATTGTCTACACACCATTTTAAATTGTCTACACACCATTTTAAATTGACTATACATCATTTTAAATTGTCTATACAGCATTTTAAATTGACTATACACCATTTTAAAATGTCTATACACCATTTTAAATTGTCTACACACCATTTTAAATTGTCTATACACCATTTTAAATTGTCTACATACCATTTTAAATTGTCTACATACCATTTTAAATTGTCTATACATTTTAAATTGTCTATATATCTTAAATTGTCTATACACCATTTTAAATTGTCTACACACCATTTTAAATTGTCTATACACCATTTTAAATTGTCTATACATTTTAAATTGTCTATACACCATTTTAAATTGTCTACACACCATTTTAAATTGACTATACACCATTTTAAATTGTCTATACAGCATTTTAAATTGACTATACACCACTTTAAAATGTCTATACACCGTTTTAAATTGTCTACACACCATTTTAAATTGTCTATATATCTTAAATTGTCTATACACCATTTTAAATTGTCTACACACCATTTTAAATTGTCTACACACCATTTTAAATTGTCTATACATTTTAAATTGACTATATCATCATCAACGTTTAACGTCCGTGTTCCACGCTTGCATGGGTTTGGACGGGGGTAGTCCCACTTGAGGCAAGAGTGATTGTCTTGCTCGCATAGGACTGTCTGGCAGGTTTTCTACAGTTGGATGCCCTTCCTAACACCAACCACATTTACAGTGTGGGTCTGGGAGGTTTTTACCGTGTTGCCTACACGGCCACATTACAGCGTGGACTGTGTGTTTTTTTGTCGTGACACCTACACGATCTCATTTGTTTCGGCCTGGATGGTGTGGCACCAACATAACTTTACATAGAAGGGGGCGGTGTGGATGGGGTGGGACGGGGGTGTATTTTGTTAGAGATGCCTACTGATTGTAGTAGGTTTTACTATGTATTTAGGTAAGGCGGGTCTTCTCTATTACTGAGTACCGCCAAAGGTCTCGGTCCAGTGACATTGTCTTGGAGAGGTGTAAGTGTGTGAGGTCGGAGTTTATCAGCTCGTCCCAGATTTTTCTGGGTCTGCCTATTCCGTGGCTACCGTCTATCTTTATTGCCCTGCACTTTGTTATACAGCTATCGTCTTTCATGCGCATCACGTGTCCATACCAACGTAGCCTTCTCTCGAGTAAACAACATCTGATCCCTCTTATTTCTAATTTTTTCCTTAGTTCGTTTATGCTTTGCCGTTCACGTATATTACTATTACACATCCAGCGGAGCATGCAAGCTTCGTTCCTCTCTAGTCTGCGTATATCCTCTGCACACAATGCCCAGGTCTCACTGCCATGCAACATTGCTGTTCGTATGCAGGCATTATACAACCTGCCTTTCATTTTTAGGGAGAACCCTTTAGCGGCTAATAGTGGTATAAGCTCTCTGAACTTTTTCCATCCAGTTCTGACTCTAGCTACTGTACTTTCAGAGCACCCTCCCCCACTGCTGATTTTGTCACCCAGGTAACGGAAGCTGTCCACTATTTCTATAGAGCCCTCTGCGCAGTTGAAAGAGCTAGTATTTTGTGGGCACTTGCTGCTACTTATTGCACCAGAGCACCGGCCATATGTGAAATCTATGTTCTTAGTTAGCTTACCTGTGATCCCACTACATCTTTTATGCACCCATACTTTGCATTTCGGACACAAAATGGAGTTTCTACCTACGCCTTTCCTACACACTGAGCATGGCCACTTCCCGGAAGGGACCGCCGCCTTATTTTCTTTCCTACAAACTAGAACTTTGGTCTTAGCTAGGTTAATTTTAAGGCCTTTTGATTCTAGGCCGAGCTTCCATGTTTGGAATTTCTTCTCTATACACCATTTTAAATTGTCTATACATTTTAAATTGTCTATACACCATTTTAAATTGTCTATACACCATTTTAAATTGACTATACACCATTTTAAATTGTCTATACACCATTTTAAATTGTCTATACACCATTTTAAATTGTCTATACACCATTTTAAATTGTCTATACACCATTTTAAATTGTCTACACACCATTTTAAATTGACTATACACCATTTTAAATTGTCTATACACCATTTTAAATTGTCTACACACCATTTTAAATTGTCTATACATTTTAAATTGTCTATATATCTTAAATTGTCTATACACCATTTTAAATTGTCTACACACCATTTTAAATTGTCTACACACCATTTTAAATTGTCTACACACCATTTTAAATTGTCTATACACCATTTTAAATTGACTATACACCATTTTAAATTGTCTATACATTTTAAATTGTCTATACACCATTTTAAATTGTCTATACACCATTTTAAATTGACTATACACCATTTTAAATTGTCTATACAGCATTTTAAATTGACTATACACCATTTTAAATTGTCTATACACCATTTTAAAATGTCTATACACCATTTTAAATTGTCTATACATTTTAAATTGACTATACACCATTTTAAATTGTCTATACATTTTAAATTGTCTACACACCATTTTAAATTGTCTATACATTTTAAATTGACTATACACCATTTTAAATTGTCTATACATTTTAAATTGTCTATACACCATTTTAAATTGTCTATACACCATTTTAAATTGACTATACACCATTTTAAATTGTCTATACACCATTTTAAATTGACTTTACACCATTTTAAATTGTCTATACACCATTTTAAAATGTCTATACACCATTTTAAATTGTCTATACACCATTTTAAATTGACTATACACCTTTTTAAATTGTCTATACACCATTTTAAATTGTCTATACACCATTTTGAATTGTCTATACACCATTTTAAATTGACTATACACCATTTTAAATTGTCTATACACCATTTTAAATTGACTATACACCATTTTAAATTGTCTATACACCATTTTAAAATGTCTATACACCATTTTAAATTGTCTATACACCATTTTAAATTGACTATACACCTTTTTAAATTGTCTATACACCATTTTAAATGTGTTGTACCTGTGAGTGAAGGAGCCAACTATGTCACATATTATGCCATGCTGAATCTCCCTGAGAAGTATGTTAAAGGTGCAAATGTCTGGAATTCTCAGACACTTGCATGTTTATTTCTAGATAAGGCAGTTCTGTAGATTTAATCAAGTGGAACAGTCAGTGAAAAGTGACACACATCTAGCAACAACCTCTAAAGTCTCAAGTCCATATAGAATCCACATAGAATATATATTTCCAACTAGATTACCTTGCAACTGCCAACTACTCAACTGTGAAACAAAAATTGTTGTTGTTTAGCACCAAGTCAAGCCTGATTGGACAGAAATATGACCAATGGCAGCCCAGCCTATTTAATCACATTTGTTTTCCATACAGTTTATCTAGAACTACAATACCTAATGTGCCCTGTCTTGTTCAAGACAGCTGAGTATGATTGGAGAGAGGTTTGGCTGCTATTTCTAACAATTCAAGTGCTCTTTTAGAAGCCACCCTCTCTGGCTTGGAACTAAAGTGGAATATATACTATATATTTATCAAAGAACACAATAATGGTCAGTAATCCAACACAGTAACCTCACAGACTTCAACATAATCACTAGTATTAAGGTTGGAATTTGTAGTCTTGTGGTCACTAATTCAGGACAAGTAACCTCACAGCCATACTTTCCTTGTGAGAAAAGAAGAAAAAATAGAAATTTTTTGAAATTTAAGAAAAAGTTACTAACATGTTAGAGTAATCATCATCATCATCATCACAATCATCTTTTCCAATCAAAAGTTTTATAAAACAAACAATTCTGTTTTTAATAAGTCTTGAGTGAATTATGAATCTTAAATGTATGTTAACTTAAATTTAACTGCTTCAACACAGGTTTAGCTTTTATACCCAACTTGTTTGACTATTTTTATAGTCAAAAGCCTACATTAAAGCAGTTAACTTTAAGCTAACATACATTCAAACTTCAGAAATTATATTTAATTTTTATAAACTGAGAGCAATATGTCTTTTTAACACTTAACATCCTGTATCACATGAAACTGCATTAGCCAGACATTCTTGTAAGATACACAACAGCAAGTACTATGACTGCATACCATTAAAAATTAAAGTCTTTTCTCTAATACTGCAAATTTTCACAATGATCTGTCCACTAATATACACACTATAAACATTTGAAGGAACAGACACCATTTTTAGATATTTTCTGCTAAATCATTACAGGATGTTAAGAGTTGTTAAAACATTTTCAACAATTGTTTTCCCTTCTTTTATTTGGATTCATAATACCATAAATGGCAATATGAATACACGAATGAATGAATTAATTAATAAATGAAATAAATGAATAAATGATCATTACATTATCTACCTCCGACTGTGCCGATGCTGTGTCTTCTTGATTTTCAGTGCCGTCTACTTCACCTTCAGGTGAATAGAATGCAAGGTATATCCATAAGTGGCCACGTACTCTTGATCGGGAACTGTGGACAAGACAAGCAATAAATTAGACATGAACAATATACTGTTAGATGCAACTCTCTTCAAGAACCCCCCCAAGGTGGTATGAACATCTCCCCCACTCCTATCTCCCAGTGACAGTGTTATGATAAAAATATACCCAGCCCACTCTGTAAGGTGGTAGTGCTGGTGTCACAACAAAAGCACCTTGTCAATAACTCTGTAAGGTGGTAGTGCCAGAGCCATGATAAAATGTTCCCACTATATGATGTAAAGGGGTTGGCAATAGGAAAGGTCTCCAACCATAGAAACCAAGCCAAAACTGGTCACCTGACTAGTTCAGCTTCAGAATGACACCACAACTTGCCTAACCCATGCAGGCATGGTACACAGACATTAAACAGTGATGCTGATTACACACGCATATGTGGTTGATGGCTAAGAGGAAAGAGTACTCAATACTGAAGTAGAGTTTTAATATTCATTTTATTAGGACTAAATAGTAACAAGACTCACTATTTAGCCCTAATAAAATGAAAAGAGAGAGAGAGAGATTTATATAGAAAAGACTTCTACAGGACTAGAACTGAGTCATTCATATGAAATCCTTGATACGACTGAAACAGTTCTAGTGCTGTAGAAGCCTTTTCTATATAAACCTCTGTCATCACTCTACTTATGTACCTTATTTACTGTCGTTACCCCCGATTCTACTCAGAAACAACATCATCGTTTAACATCCATCTTCCACGCTTGCATGGGTTTAGATAGGAATTGTCCCACTTGAGGCAAGATTGGTTGTCTTGCTCGTATAGGACTGTCTGGCAGGTTTTCTACGGCTGGATGCCCTTCCTAACACCAACCACGTTTACAGTGTGTACTGGCAGGTTTTTAACGTGTTACCTACACGGCCACATTACAGCGTGGACTGTGTTTTTTTTGTCGTGACACCTACACGATCTCATTTATTTAGGACTGGATGTTGTGGTACCAACATAACTTTACAAAGGGGTGGTGTAGATGGGGGTGGGGGTGGAGTAGGGGTAGTGGGATGGGGTATATATTTGGTTAGGTGGTGCCTACTGACTGTAGGTTTCACTTTGTACTTAGGCAAGGCGGGTCTTCTATATTACTGCGTAGCGCCAAAGATCTCGGTCCAGTGACATTGTCTTAGAGAGCTGTAAGTGTGTAAGGTCGGAATTTATCAAATCGTCCCAGGTTTTTCTGGGTCTGCCTACTCCGTAACTTCTATCAATTTTGATTGCCCTGCACTTTTTTATACAGCTGTTGTCTTTCATGCGCATCACGTGACCATACCAACGTAGTCTTATCTCTAATAAACAACATCTGATCCCTCTTATTCCTAATTTCTCACTTAGTTCATTTATGCTTTGCCATTCACGTATATTACTATTACACATCCAACGGAGCATGCATGCTTCGTTCCTCTCCAGTCTGCGCAGATCCTCTGCACACAATGCCCATGTCTCACTGTCATGTAACATTGCTGTTTGTATGCAGGCATCATACAATCTGCCAACACCTAGTTTTCCAAGAGCCTAATATATATATATCATCATCATCATCGTTTAACGTCCATCTTCCACGCTAGCATGGGTTAGATGGTTTTGTTTCATTTGATGCGGGAATGGTCGGGAGACCATGTCTCACTCTCATGGAAGCGTCTCTGGCAGGTTTTTTTTTACAGCTGGATGCCCTTCCTAACACCAACCACATTTACAGTGTGGACTGGGAGCCTTTTCACCGTGTCTCCTACATGGCCACCTTACAGTGTGGACTGTTGTGTCATATATATTAGAACTTGCATTTGTCTCAAGAAGTTTTCTAGTTATTTGATCAAAGAAACTAGCTATTTACTGATTTAGATCCAAGGTTGTTAATTCAATATAAAAAGAAGATTTGAACTACAGCAGTTGTTGCCCAACTTACCATGTAGTGACATTATAGCTTGGAGACAATATATTGTTTACTAGACTAGTCTTATTGTTGACATGATGACTACATAATAGGAAGGAACACTCCACTTGAAGTATTTCAGATGAGATCTACAAAGTTTGAAATCATGTGAAAATTCCAGTTTTTTTTATCAATAATAACTCAACTACTCTTTCCTCTGCCCTCCTTCACCAAAAGACTAAATCTAAGTAGATTATTTTCAGTTGGGGAAAAAAAACCTTTCATAATTCATACAACAACCATACATCTAACTGGCATCCTTTCAGGTATTGATTTTTCCAAGCACTGGTTGACTCCTCACATTTGCAATTCTGGTATTAAAAGAAAATGAAAAATCTATTTTTAATAGATGTAGCTTACCTGCAGCTAACCAAATATTTGGGTGGAATTAGATGTTATTGCTAGACATGCTGCATAAGTCCCAGTCACCAGTCAATAAAACAGTGCTCAAAATAAAAAGCTCAATGTTATCCCCCATTTTCTATAAATCCCTTTACAAAACTTCTAAAAGTTATATCTCCCTTACTCATTATGAACTCCAAGAATTTATATTTTATATAACTTTAGACCAAAGATTGGTTGATTTGATGTGGACAGGGGAAGAGGTAAAGGGAGGAGAGAAAGAGAGAGGGAGAGAAAGAAACAATACCTGCGTGGCCGTAAAATATAATCTTTTGTGGGAATACGTCGACCAGGACGTTCTGTGAGAATGCTGGTGTGGTTGAGTGGAATTTCCACCAATCCAAGAAAATCATCTCTAGTCTGAATAAGGAATGAGAAAGAGAATATTTGATGTAAAGTGAAACAACCAAAATACCCAAAACAGATACAGATATATTTATTTCAAGCAAAAGATTGAGGGACTATGTTAAAAAGATAAACAGAGGATCTTTTCTTAAAAATACAACTAGACAAGTCATTTTAAGAACTTGTTACACTAACTACTTTAGACTAAAGACAGGAATAATAGAATTGAATCAATATATTAGTAGTTACTAATTATAGTGTGGAGGCATGTGGCCTAGTGGTAAGGTGTTGGACTTACGATCATAATGTTGTGGTTTTTATTCCTGGACTAAGTTGTGTGTTGTGTTCTTGAGCAAAACATTTCCTTTCATGTTACTTCACTATACTCAGCTGAAAATGAGTACCAGCAATAGCTGGGGGTTTAACTCTGTGATAGACAGGCACCCTGTTCAGGGGTCGTCGTGTACACACAGTCATTTAATGCTATGAAAACTAGGATAAGTACCGGCCTGATGAGCCTCCAGCTTCGGGGCAGACTTATATTGACCCTCATTGGCCCAGCTTCGGGGTAGACTTATATTGACCCTCATTGGCCCAGCTTCGGGGCAGACTTATATTGACCCTCACTGGCCCAGCTTCGGGGCAGACTTATATTGACCCCCACTGGCCCAGCTTCGGGGTAGACTTATATTGACCCCCACTGGCCCAGCTTCGGGGTAGACTTATATTGACCCCCACTGGCCCAGCTTCGGGGTAGACTTATATTGACCCTCACTGGCTAAACAGATGAAACTCTAGCATGATCATCATCATAATTTTATATCGAGTTTTTCATGCTGGCATGGGTTGGACAAGATTTTTTGAGGCAATGTTTTATAGCTAGATGCCTTTCTTATGATACATCCAGATACAATGTACCTATTCTAAACTGGATACACACATGAACTGATGTGAAATCAAAACAGCCTGGATAAGATTAAATCCTGTCAGACACTTACAACTAATCTCTACTATTTCTGTCATTATGCAACCCTTTGATGATAGTAAAAACACATACCAATCTGTTTTCATCAAATACTTCAAAGAGCAGGCAGTTATCACGAGGATTTACCTGTGTAAATGAAGAAAGAAAAGAACATTAATTACAATAATTTTAAAAAGCTTTATTGATTTATTGATTTATAGGCAACTTTTCATGCTTGTTTGGAGATGTTTTGTTTTGAAAGGATGTTTTTCATAGCTCTCCCTAATAGAAACATATAGCTCTCTCCCTAAGCCAGGTTTATTAATTGTGCTGTTGACATTTAAACACTTCTCAAACACAAATGTTTTCTCCACCATTCCGTTTTATTTTAGAACAACCATTCTCCAAGAAGGCAAGATAAACAACCTATGAGATCTCCATGAAACAACCATTCTCCAAGATGGCAAGATAAACAACCTATGAGATCTCCATGAAACAACCATTCTCCAAGAAGGCAAGATAAACAACCTATGAGATCTCCATGAAACAACCATTCTCCAAGATGGCAAGATAAACAACCTATGAGATCTCCATGAAACAACCATTCTCCAAGATGGCAAGATAAACAACCTATGAGATCTCCATGAAACAACCATTCTCCAAGATGGCAAGATAAACAACCTATGAGATCTCCATGAAACAACCATTCTCCAAGAAGGCAAGATAAACAACCTATGAGATCTCCATGAAACAACCATTCTCCAAGAAGGCAAGATAAACAACCTATGAGATCTCCATGAAACAACCATTCTCCAAGATGGCAAGATAAACAACCTATGTGATCTCCATGGAGAAACAGTAACAAAACAAAAAGATAGTCTCAAGACTGCTGTGGATAAAAAGAATAAAAATAATATTGTAAGACAGTCATAGGAAGTACTAATTAATAGATGAATAAGTATTAATTTAGTTTAGATGTTTTTTAAATGTACATATTTGTTTCTTGGAAATAGTTATTTTAGCTGTTAAAACAGTTTCATCCATTTTCCACCTATTCATTTCCTGGTGTCAAGTTTTTTTGTTGCACTCTTTGTGACCTGGTTATTGACCCTTGCCAAACAAGTACAACTTTAAAATGTGGGTTTCATCATTAAATTGATCACATGGTAAACCACATAGAGAAAGCAGAACAGAAACCAATAAAACAATACATAAATATAAATGGAACCATAGATGCAGAGATACAACATATTTATGATTGGAAATGGGTTAGAATTAGTTTGTTAAAGTCTGTTTTAAGCTGAAGGCTCATCAGGCCAGTACTTATCCCCTGGCTTCCTTGGCATTAAGTGACCGAGAGTACAAGACTCTCCCTGGATAGAACACTGGTCTACTCACTCTCAGCTGAGTGGACTGGAGCAATGTGAAGTAAAGTGTCTTGCTCAAGAACACACCAGCCTCTCCAGGAATCAAACCAACAACATACAATCATACCCCAGCATTCCTAAACACTGGGCCATAAATTAATATTTAGTAATTCATTTTAGGGAAACTTTGTTAATTATAATCGGGCAGCATATATCTAGTAACATATATATACACCTATGAGACAATATATATACTCCTATGACACTATATATACTCCTATGTCAATATATATACACCTATGACAATATATATACACCTATGTCAATATATATACACCTATGTCAATATATATACACCTATGTCAATATATATACACCTGTGTCAATATATATACACCTATGTCAATATATATACACCTATGTCAATATATATACACCTGTGTCAATATATATACACCTATGTCAATATATATACACCTATGTCAATATATATACACCTATGTCAATATATATACACCTGTGTCAATATATATACACCTGTGTCAATATATATACACCTGTGTCAATATATATACACCTGTGTCAATATATATACACCTATGTCAATATATATACACCTATGTCAATATATATACACCTGTGTCAATATATATACACCTGTGTCAATATATATACACCTAGGTCAATATATATACTCCTATGTCAATATATATACAGCTGTGTCAATATATATACACCTAGGTCAATATATATACTCCTAGGTCAATATATATACACCTGTGTCAATATATACACACCTGTGTCAATATATATACACCTATGTCAATATATATATACACCTATGTCAATATATATACACCTATGTCAATATATATACTCCTATGTCAATATATATACTCCTATGTCAATATATATACAGCTGTGTCAATATATATACTCCTAGGTCAATATATATACTCCTAGGTCAATATATATACACATGTGTCAATATATATACACCTGTGTCAATATATATACACCTATGTTAATATATATACTCCTATGACAATATATATACTCCTATGTCAATATATACACACATGTGTCAATATATATACACCTATGTCAATATATATATACACCTATGACAATATATATACTCCTATGTCAATATATATACACCTATGTCAATATATATACACCTATGTCAATATATATACACCTATGTCAATATATATATACACCTCTGTCAATATATATACTCATATGTCAATATATATACCTGTGTCAATATATATACTCCTGTGACAATATATATATTCCTGTGTCAATATATATAACACCTATGTCAATATATATACTCCTATGTCAATATATATATACACCTCTGTCAATATATATACACCTATGTCAATATATATATACCTATGTCAATATATATACTCCTGTGACAGTATATATACACCTATGTCAATATATATACACCTATGTCAATATATATACACCTATGTCAATATATATACACCTATGTCAATATATATACACCTATGTCAATATATATACACCTATGTCAATATATATACACCTATGTCAATATATATACACCTGTGTCAATATATATACACCTGTGTCAATATATATACACCTAGGTCAATATATAACACCTATGTCAATATATATACACCTACATCAATATATATACACCTATGTCAATATATATACACCTATGACAATATATATACACCTATGACAATATATATACACCTGTGTCAATATATATACACCTGTGTCAATATATATACACCTGTGTCAATATATATACACCTGTGTCGATATATATACACCTATGTCAATATATATACACCTGTGACAGTATATATACACCTATGTCATATATATACACCTATGTCAATATATATACTCCTGTGTCGATATATATACTCCTGTGTCAATATATATACACCTGTGACAGTATATATACACCTATGACAGTATATATACACCTATATATATACACCTGTGACAGTACATATATACTCCTATATATACACCTGTGACAGTGTATATACACCTATATATACACATATATACACCTGTGACAGTATATATACACCTGTACAGTATATATACACCTGTGACAGTGTATATACTCCTATATATACACCTATGACAGTATATATACACCTGTGACAGTGTATATACTCCTATATATACACCTGTGACAGTGTATATACTCATATATACACCTGTGACAATGTATATACTCCTATATATATACACCTGTGACAGTATAAATATACGCTATATATACACCTGTGACAGTGTATATACTCCTATATATACACCCGTGACAGTATATATACACCTATGACAGTATATATACTACTATATATACACCTGTGACAGTGTATATACACCTGTGACAGTATATATACACCTATATATACACCTATGACAGTATATATACACCTGTGACAGTATATATACACTATATATACACCTGTGACAGTATATATACACCTATATATACACCTGTGACAGTGTATATTCACCTATGACAGTATATATACACCTGTGACAGTGTATATACACCTATATATACACCTGTGACAGTATATATACACCTATATATACACCTGTGACAGTGTATATACCCTATACATACACCTGTGACAGTGTATATACACCTGTGACAGTATATATACACCTGTGACAGTGTATTCAATCAATATACACACTGGGTTCTTAAGCATAAAATTATTGATCTTGTTTCAGTTTCAACCAAGAGAACAACGTACTGCATTACACTGGAGAGAGAGAGAGAGAGAGAGAGAGAGAGAGAGAGAGAGAGAGAGAGAGAGAGAGAGAGAGAGAGAGAGAGAGAGAGAGAGAGAGAGAGAGAGAGAGAGAAGAGAGAGAGAGAGAGAGAGAGAGAGAGAGAGAGTGTGTGTGTGTGTGTGTGTGTGTGTGTGTGTGTGTGTGTGTGTGTGTGTGTGTGTGTGTGTGATTGTCATCTTCATTTTACCCCTGCTCTCCATGGTTGGATGGTTTGTCAGTGTGCCGAGACAAGTCCGAATGTTTTATATTTGACATTGTTTCTACAGCAGGATCCCCTTCCTAATGACAACCACTTTACAGAGAGTACTGGGTGTATTTTATTTTATCTTGGTACCAACACAACCACTTTACTGGGTGTATTTTAGCATGACACCACATGACCACTTTACAGAGTGTACTGGGTGTGACACCACTACTACCACTTTACAGAGTGTACTGGGTGTATTTTATCATGACACCAACACTACCACTGTACAGAGTGTAGTGGGTGTGACACCACCACTACCACTTTACAGAGTGTACTGGGTGTATTTTATCATGACACCAACACTACCACTTTACAGAGTGTACTGGGTGTGACAACACTACTACCACTTTACAGAGTGTACTGGGTGTATTTTATGACACCAGAGTGTACTGTAAATCATCATTGTCATTTTCATGTCCACTTTCGCTTTGTTTTGCTAAGTATTGATGCATGAATTTTATAGTTGGGTGCCTTTAATAATGTTTAGCACTCAACTCTGAACTGAGAAAGTGTATTTTTAGAGAGTCTGACTGGGAAAAATTGGAGCAATTTACTTTGTCTAAGACACCATAGAGAATGCTATAATAATCTTTAGGTTATTCAACTATAAATTGCTATTAAGATAGAAAACATTTACGAGAAAAAAAAATGTTAATATAAATGGAAATAGTTTAGTGCAAAGATTTTCTACAGCCTGGTTGTTCTCATTTACTCAATAAAAAATAGTTTGAATGTATACACAAGCCAACCATTGTTAGAGTGCTAACAAAATGTATATTTATAATGGAGCAGTACATGTAGTATTGTCCCAGATTCAATGGGTTTCTGCAATTGCAGACTGCACAGATGGAAATAGGACAAATAAAAAGACACCAACATCAAATCAAAAACAATGTCTAGTTGATCTTTTCACTCATGTAAAATATATAAAGTTAGAAATTTTCAAAGGTCAGTGAAAGCAACGGTATACATCATTATGTTACGTCCACTTTCCAAGCTAGCATAGGTTGGATATATTTGTCACTGAGTCAGTTCTTATTTGGAGTTACTACCATCCTAACCTGATCAGAGGATCATGTCTCACTTGTAAAGTTCTATTCTTGGAGTGGTTTCTATGGCTAGAGGCCCTTTCTTACACCAACCACTTTATGGTGTGTACCATGAGCATTTAACTGTGAAACCAGCACCATAGAGGTTGTTATGGCTTTAGCAACACTAAAAGGTCCTCTCTATACTATCTTGTTGCTACTATCTCATATATATATATATATATATATATATATATATTTATATTAGGTGTTCATCAAGGCTCCATCCTTAGCCACCTCCTGTTTATTATTGCTCTACAAGCTATAACAGAAGAGTTTAAGACTGGCTGCCCATGGGAACTTCTATATGCAGATGATCTAACTCTCATAGCTGAATCGATGGATGAACTAGAGAAGAAATTCCAAACATGGAAGCATGGCCTAAAATCAAAAGGCCTTAAAGTTAACTTGTCTAAGACTAAAGTTCTAATATGTAGAAAGGAAAATCGGGCACAAGTACCCTCTGGGAAATGGCCATGCTCAGTATGTAAGAAAGGAGTAGGTAGAAATTCCATTCTATGCCCCAAATGCAAACTATGGGTACATAAAAGATGTAGTGGGATCACAGGCAAGCTATCTAAGAATGTAGATTTTATATGACAAAATCAGCAGTGGTGGAGGGTGTTCTGAAAGTACAGTAGCCAGAGTCAGAACTGGATGGAAAAGGTTCAGAGAGCTTATACCGCTGTTGGCCATAAGAAGTTTCTCTCTAAAAATGAAAGGCTTATTGTCTGATGCTTGTGTATGAACAGCAATGTTACATACATGGCAGTGAGACATGGGCATTTTGTGCAGAGGACCTGCGCAGACTGAAAAGGAATGAAGCATGCATGCTCCGTTGGATGTGTAATAGTAATATACATGAACGGCAAAGCATAAATGAACAAAGTGAGAAATTAGAAATAAGAGGGATCAGATGCAGTTTACTTGAGAAGAGATTACATTGGTATGATCATGTGATGTGTACGAAGGACGATAGCTGTATAAAAAAGTGCAGGGCGATCAAAATTGATGGAAGCTTCGGAGTAGGTAGACCCAGAAAAACCTAGGACGATTTGAAAAAAATCTAACCTTGCACACTTACACCTCTCTAAGACAGTGTCACTGGAATGAGATCTTTGGCGCTATGCAGTAAGAAGGAAGACCCGCCTTTCCTTGCGTACAAAGTTAACCTACAGTCAGTAGGCCCCCGCAAACCAAACATACACCCCAACCCAGACACCCTAATCCATTCTCACACTCTCAGCAACACCACCCTTTCTCTGTAAAGTTATGTTAGTACCACAGAATATCCAGTCCAAATTAAAGAGGTTATGTAGGTGCCTCGACAAAAAGCACCCAGTCCACGCTGTAAAGTGGTCGTGTAGAAGGCACGATAAAAAGGCTCCCAGTCCACGCTGTAAAGTGGTCGTGTAGGAGACACGGTAAAAAGGCTCCCAGTCCACGCTGTAAAGTGGTCGTGTAGGAGACACGGTAAAAAGGCTCCCAGTCAACGCTGTAAAGTGGTCGTGTAGGAGACACGGGAAAAAGGCTCCCAGTCCATGCTGTAAAGTGGTCGTGTAGAAGACATGGTAAAAAGGCTCCCAGTCCACGCTGTAAAGTGGTCGTGTAGGAGACACCGTAAAAAGGCTCCCAGTCCACGCTGTAAAGTGGTCGTGTAGGAGACACGGTAAAACGGCTCCCAGTCCACGCTGTAAAGTGGTCGTGTAGGAGACATGGTAAACAGGCTCCCAGTCCACGCTGTAAAGTGGTCGTGTAGGAGACACGGTAAAAAGGCTCCCAGTCCACGCTGTAAAGTGGTCGTGTAGGAGACACGGTAAAAAGGCTCCCAGTCAACGCTGTAAAGTGGTCGTGTAGGAGACACGGGAAAAAGGCTCCCAGTCCATGCTGTAAAGTGGTCGTGTAGAAGACATGGTAAAAAGGCTCCCAGTCCACGCTGTAAAGTGGTCGTGTAGGAGACACCGTAAAAAGGCTCCCAGTCCACGCTGTAAAGTGGTCGTGTAGGAGACACGGTAAAACGGCTCCCAGTCCACGCTGTAAAGTGGTCGTGTAGGAGACATGGTAAACAGGCTCCCAGTCCACGCTGTAAAGTGGTCGTGTAGGAGACACGGTAAAAAGGCTCCCAGTCCACGCTGTAAAGTGGTCGTGTAGGAGACACGGTAAAAAGGCTCCCAGTCCACGCTGTAAAGTGGTCGTGTAGGAGACACGGTAAAAAGGCTCCCAGTCCACGCTGTAAAGTGGTCGTGTAGGAGACACGGTAAAAAGGCTCCCAGTCCACGCTGTAAAGTGGTCGTGTAGGAGACATGGTAAACAGGCTCTCAGTCCACGCTGTAAAGTGGTCGTGTAGGAGACAAGGTAAAAAGTCTCCCAGTCCATGCTGTAAAGTGGTCGTGTAGGAGACACGGTAAAAAGGCTCCCAGTCCACGCTGTAAAGTGGTCGTGTAGGAGACACGGTAAAAAGGCTCCCAGTCCACGCTGTAAAGTGGTCGTGTAGGAGACAAGGTAAAAAGTCTCCCAGTCCATGCTGTAAAGTGGTCGTGTAGGAGACACAGTAAAAAGGCTCCCAGTCCACGCTGTAAAGTGGTCGTGTAGGAGACACAGTAAAAAAGCTCCCAGTCCATGCTGTAAAGTGGTCGTGTAGGAGACACGGTAAAAAGGCTCCCAGTCCACGCTGTAAAGTGGTCGTGTAGGAGACACGGTAAAAAGGCTCCCAGTCCACGCTGTAAAGTGGTCGTGTAGGAGACACGGTAAAAAGGCTCCCAGTCCACGCTGTAAAGTGGTCGTGTAGGAGACACGGTAAAAAGTCTCCCAGTCCATGCTGTAAAGTGGTCGTGTAAGAGACACGGTAAAAAGGCTCCCAGACCACGCTGTAAAGTGGTCGTGTAGGAGACACGGTAAAAAGGCTCCCAGTCCACGCTGTAAAGTGGTCGTGTAGGAGACACGTTAAAAAGTCTCCCAGTCCATGCTTTAAAGTGGTCGTGTAGGAGACACGGTAAAAAGTCTCCCAGTCCACGCTGTAAAGTGGTCGTGTAGGAGACACGGTAAAAAGGCTCCCAGTCCACGCTGTAAAGTGGTCGTGTAGGAAACACGGTAAAAAGGCTCCCAGTCCACGCTGTAAAGTGGTCGTGTAGGAGACACGGTAAAAAGGCTGCCAGTCCACGCTGTAAAGTGGTCGTGTAGGAGACACGGTAAAAAGGCTCCCAGTCCACGCTGTAAAGTGGTCGTGTAGGAGACACGGTAAAAAGGCTCCCAGTCCACGCTGTAAAGTGGTCGTGTAGGAGACACGGTAAAAAGTCTCCCAGTCCATGCTGTAAAGTGGTCGTGTAAGAGACACGGTAAAAAGGCTCCCAGACCACGCTGTAAAGTGGTCGTGTAGGAGACACGGTAAAAAGGCTCCCAGTCCACGCTGTAAAGTGGTCGTGTAGGAGACACGGTAAAAAGGCTCCCAGTCCACGCTGTAAAGTGGTCGTGTAGGAGACACGGTAAAAAGGCTCCCAGTCCACGCTGTAAAGTGGTCGTGTAGGAGACACGGTAAAAAGGCTCCCAGTCCACGCTGTAAAGTGGTCGTGTAGGAGACATGGTAAACAGGCTCTCAGTCCACGCTGTAAAGTGGTCGTGTAGGAGACAAGGTAAAAAGTCTCCCAGTCCATGCTGTAAAGTGGTCGTGTAGGAGACACGGTAAAAAGGCTCCCAGTCCACGCTGTAAAGTGGTCGTGTAGGAGACACGGTAAAAAGGCTCCCAGTCCACGCTGTAAAGTGGTCGTGTAGGAGACAAGGTAAAAAGTCTCCCAGTCCATGCTGTAAAGTGGTCGTGTAGGAGACACAGTAAAAAGGCTCCCAGTCCACGCTGTAAAGTGGTCGTGTAGGAGACACAGTAAAAAAGCTCCCAGTCCATGCTGTAAAGTGGTCGTGTAGGAGACACGGTAAAAAGGCTCCCAGTCCACGCTGTAAAGTGGTCGTGTAGGAGACACGGTAAAAAGGCTCCCAGTCCACGCTGTAAAGTGGTCGTGTAGGAGACACGGTAAAAAGGCTCCCAGTCCACGCTGTAAAGTGGTCGTGTAGGAGACACGGTAAAAAGTCTCCCAGTCCATGCTGTAAAGTGGTCGTGTAAGAGACACGGTAAAAAGGCTCCCAGACCACGCTGTAAAGTGGTCGTGTAGGAGACACGGTAAAAAGGCTCCCAGTCCACGCTGTAAAGTGGTCGTGTAGGAGACACGTTAAAAAGTCTCCCAGTCCATGCTTTAAAGTGGTCGTGTAGGAGACACGGTAAAAAGTCTCCCAGTCCACGCTGTAAAGTGGTCGTGTAGGAGACACGGTAAAAAGGCTCCCAGTCCACGCTGTAAAGTGGTCGTGTAGGAAACACGGTAAAAAGGCTCCCAGTCCACGCTGTAAAGTGGTCGTGTAGGAGACACGGTAAAAAGGCTGCCAGTCCACGCTGTAAAGTGGTCGTGTAGGAGACACGGTAAAAAGGCTCCCAGTCCACGCTGTAAAGTGGTCGTGTAGGAGACACGGTAAAAAGGCTCCCAGTCCACGCTGTAAAGTGGTCGTGTAGGAGACACGGTAAAAAGTCTCCCAGTCCATGCTGTAAAGTGGTCGTGTAAGAGACACGGTAAAAAGGCTCCCAGACCACGCTGTAAAGTGGTCGTGTAGGAGACACGGTAAAAAGGCTCCCAGTCCACGCTGTAAAGTGGTCGTGTAGGAGACACGTTAAAAAGTCTCCCAGTCCATGCTTTAAAGTGGTCGTGTAGGAGACACGGTAAAAAGTCTCCCAGTCCACGCTGTAAAGTGGTCGTGTAGGAGACACGGTAAAAAGGCTCCCAGTCCACGGTGTAAAGTGGTCGTGTAGGAGACACGGTAAAAAGTCTCCCAGTCCACACTGTAAAGTGGTCGTGTAGGAGACACGGTAAAAAGTCTCCCAGTCCACGCTGTAAAGTGGTCGTGTAGGAGACACGGTAAAACGGCTCCCAGTCCACACTGTAAAGTGGTCGTGTAGGAGACACGGTAAAAAGTCTCCCAGTCCACACTGTAAAGTGGTCGTGTAGGAGACACGGTAAAAAGTCTCCCAGTCCACACTGTAAAGTGGTCGTGTAGGAGACACGGTAAAAAGTCTCCCAGTCCACGCTGTAAAGTGGTCGTGTAGGAGACACGGTAAAACGGCTCCCAGTCCACACTGTAAAGTGGTCGTGTAGGAGACACGGTAAAAAGTCTCCCAGTCCACACTGTAAAGTGGTCGTGTAGGAGACACGGTAAAAAGTCTCCCAGTCCACACTGTAAAGTGGTCGTGTAGGAGACACGGTAAAAAGTCTCCCAGTCCACGCTGTAAAGTGGTCGTGTAGGAGACACGGTAAAACGGCTCCCAGTCCACACTGTAAAGTGGTCGTGTAGGAGACACGGTAAAAAGTCTCCCAGTCCACACTGTAAAGTGGTCGTGTAGGAGACACGGTAAAAAGTCTCCCAGTCCACACTGTAAAGTGGTCGTGTAGGAGACACGGTAAAAAGTCTCCCAGTCCACGCTGTAAAGTGGTCGTGTAGGAGACACGGTAAAACGGCTCCCAGTCCATGCTGTAAAGTGGTCGTGTAGGAGACACGGTAAAAAGTCTCCCAGTCCACGCTGTAAAGTGGTCGTGTAGGAGACACGGTAAAATGGCTCCCAGTCCACGCTGTAAAGTGGTCGTGTAGGAGACACGGTAAAAAGTCTCCCAGTCCACGCTGTAAAGTGGTCGTGTAGGAGACACGGTAAAAAAGCTCCCAGTCCACGCTGTAAAGTGGTCGTGTAGGAGACAACATAAAAAGTCTCCCAGTCCACGCTGTAAAGTGGTCGTGTAGGAGACGTGGTAAAAAAGCTCCCAGTCCACACTGTAAAGTGGTCGTGTAGGAGACACGGTAAAAAGGCTCCCAGTCCATGCTGTAAAGTGGTCGTGTAGGCGACACGGTAAAACGGCTCCCAGTCCATGCTGTAAAGTGGTCGTGTAGGAGACACGGTAAAAAGTCTCCCAGTCCACGCTGTAAAGTGGTCGTGTAGGAGACACGGTAAAATGGCTCCCAGTCCACGCTGTAAAGTGGTCGTGTAGGAGACACGGTAAAAAGTCTCCCAGTCCACGCTGTAAAGTGGTCGTGTAGGAGACACGGTAAAAAAGCTCCCAGTCCACGCTGTAAAGTGGTCGTGTAGGAGACAACATAAAAAGTCTCCCAGTCCACGCTGTAAAGTGGTCGTGTAGGAGACATGGTAAAAAAGCTCCCAGTCCACACTGTAAAGTGGTCGTGTAGGAGACACGGTAAAAAGGCTCCCAGTCCACGCTGTAAAGTGGTCGTGTAGGAGACACGGTAAAAAAGCTCCCAGTCCACGCTGTAAAGTGGTCGTGTAGGAGACACGGTAAACAGGCTCTCAGTCCACGCTGTAAAGTGGTCGTGTAGGAGACATGGTAAAAAGGCTCCCAGTCCACGCTGTAAAGTGGTCGTGTAGGAGACATGGTAAAAAGGCTCCCAGTCCACGCTGTAAAGTGGTCGTGTAGGAGACACAGTAAAAAGGCTCCCAGTCCACGCTGTAAAGTGGTCGTGTAGGAGACACGGTAAAAAGTCTCCCATTCCATGCTGTAAAGTGGTCGTGTAGGAGACACGGTAAAAAGGCTCCCAGTCCACGCTGTAAAGTGGTCGTGTAGGAGACACGGTAAAAAGGCTCCCAGTCCACGCTGTAAAGTGGTCGTGTAGGAGACACGGTAAAAAGTCTCCCAGTCCACGCTGTAAAGTGGTCGTGTAGGAGACACGGTAAAACGGCTCCCAGTCCAAGCTGTAAAGTGGTCGTGTAGGAGACACGGTAAAAAGGCTCCCAGTCCACGCTGTAAATTGGTCGTGTAGGAGACACGGTAAAAAGGCTCCCAGTCCACGCTGTAAAGTGGTCGTGTAGGAGACACGGTAAAAAGGCTCCCAGTCCACGCTGTAAAGTGGTCGTGTAGGAGACACGGTAAAAAGGCTCCCAGTCCACGCTGTAAAGTGGTCGTGTAGGAGACACGGTAAAAAGGCTCCCAGTCCACGCTGTAAAGTGGTCGTGTAGGAGACACGGTAAAAAGGCTCCCAGTCCACGCTGTAAAGTGGTCGTGTAGGAGACACGGTAAAAAGGCTCCCAGTCCACGCTGTAAAGTGGTCGTGTAGGAGACACGGTAAAAAGGCTCCCAGTCCACGCTGTAAAGTGGTCGTGTAGGAGACATGGTAAAAAGTCTCCCAGTCCACGCTGTAAAGTGGTCGTGTAGGAGACACGGTAAATAGGCTCCCAGTCCACGCTGTAAAGTGGTCGTGTAGGAGACACGGTAAAAAGGCTCCCAGTCCACGCTGTAAAGTGGTCGTGTAGGAGACACGGTAAAAAGGCTCCCAGTCCACGCTGTAAAGTGGTCGTGTAGGAGACATGGTAAAAAGGCTCTCAGTCCACGCTGTAAAGTGGTCGTGTAGGAGACATGGTAAAAAGGCTCTCAGTCCACGCTGTAAAGTGGTCGTGTAGGAGACACGGTAAAAAGGCTCCCAGTCCACGCTGTAAAGTGGTCGTGTAGGAGACACGGTAAAAAGGCTCTCAGTCCACGCTGTAAAGTGGTCGTGTAGGAGACATGGTAAAAAGGCTCCCAGTCCACGCTGTAAAGTGGTCGTGTAGGAGACACGGTAAAAAGGCTCCCAGTCCACGCTGTAAAGTGGTCGTGTAGGAGACACGGTAAAAAGGCTCCCAGTCCACGCTGTAAAGTGGTCGTGTAGGAGACACGGTAAAAAGGCTCCCAGTCCACGCTGTAAAGTGGTCGTGTAGGAGACACGGTAAAAAGTCTCCCAGTCCACGCTGTAAAGTGGTCGTGTAGGAGACACGGTAAAAAGGCTCCCAGTCCACACTGTAAAGTGGTCGTGTAGGAGACACGGTAAAAAGGCTCTCAGTCCACGCTGTAAAGTGGTCGTGTAGGAGACATGGTAAACAGGCTTCCAGTCCACGCTGTAAAGTGGTCGTGTAGGAGACACGGTAAAAAGGCTCCCAGTCCATGCTGTAAAGTGGTCGTGTAGGAGACACGGTAAAAAGGCTCCCAGTCCATGCTGTAATGTTGTGTAGGAGACACCGTAAAAAGGCTCCCAGTCCATGCTGTAAAGTGGTCCTGTAGGAGACACAATAAAAAGGCTCCCAGTCCATGCTGTAATGTCGTGTAGGAGACACAATAAAAAGGTTCCCAGTCCACGCTTTAAATGTGGTTGGTGTTAGGGAGGGCCTCCAGCCGTAGAAAACCAGACAGAAACAGTTCTATACGAGCAAGACAAATCCATCCAACCCATGCTAGCGTGGAAGATAGGTGTTAAATGATGATGGTGATATATATAGCCGCCAAGATGTGTGTGTATATTATATATAGGCACAGCGTTGACCTGTGTGTAACATTTCTCTTTGTTAATTTGAAAATATTAAAACTGGACTGAAACAGATTTACTGACTAGAACATATTGGAGATCAAGTCATCCTTACCTCCGGGGCTTTGTGTTAGAAAAAATGTGTTGATGAACAATGCATGTGCACGCGGACTAACACACATACACACGCACGCGCACACACAGACCTGATGTGGAATGGAATGAAAAGAAAAGTGTGTGTGTGTGCCACATTAAATTATCTTACCCTCATCAAAGTGATAATGTGATATAATTTCCTAGCAATATTTGTTATTACTAGAAAAGTCTTTGTTCGTGTCAATTTAAGATATAATACATTAAGATCCACTTTCTAGGTTTGACCTCCTTAATATTTTCGGAGAAATGTCAAAAATCTTTAGAGTTGTCTATGTTATGTAACATTATTAAAGTGTCCTATTTATTATTATTATTCTGCAGAACTTTTATTATTCCCAGAATGGGCGGTGAATTGGCAGTATCGGTAGAGGGTCAGACGCCATGCTTTGACGCATAGAGTTATGGCCCTTGCCATTCTGAGTTCAAATCCCGCTGAGGTTAACTTTGCCTTTCATCCTTACGGGGTTGATAAAATAAAGTACCAGTAATGTACTGAGTAATTGCTGGCCTTGTGCCAATAGTAGAAACAATTATTATTCTGCAGAACTTTAGTCTAAGGTTACTTAGATGTGGGGTAAAGTTTCTAAACACTACATTCTAATTACTCTCATTCTCATAAAAACATTAAATTTCTACTTCTGTTACCATAGAAAACTCTCCATTTTCCCATCAGATAAGACATGAGAGATATAGTGGTCTCAAGAATGAGTACTCTATACAGGAGTAGAGGGTGATAATTTCTGATTTAGGCACAAGGCCAACAGTTTGGGGGAGGGGAAAGTCAATTAAACAGACACCAGTGCATTACTGGTACTTTATTTTATCAACCCCATAAAGATGAAAGGTAAAGCTAACCATTTGTGGGATTTGAAATACATCAAGGGCATAACCGTGAAGCACAGTGCCTGACGCTCTACCGATATTGGCAATCCACCACCCTTAAATAATAATGGTTTCTGATTTAGGTGCAAGGCCAACACAATTGGAGAGGGGGGGGGGGGGGGGTTCAAGTTGAGTAAACCAGCCCCAGTACGTTACTGATACCTTATTTCATCGACCTCATAAGGATGAAAAGTAAAATTAACATCATTGGGATTTAAACTGAGAACATAAAGGGACGTAACTATATGCTGAAAAGCACAGTGTCTGACACTCTACCAATAGTCTAATTTAGTTGCAAAGCTTTCTGTTTTTGTAAAAATATTAAGAATTATTAATTTAATAATACATATGAAGTTTAAGATTTTCATCTATAAAAAAACTACAGCCTATACAGAATGAGGTATGATAAAGTGGACATAAAGAATATCTAGCATCTTATAGAACAAAAGAATATTTTGTATTTAAAACCCTTGAGAGATTTTATAGATATAACTCACTCCAGCAAATGACGGCAAAGATATATGTATAGACATTGAGAATTGCTTTTCTGAAGCATAAACACACAGCTAAATATATAGACGCACTCAGAGAAAAGATACTATTGATTTTTATCTTTGGAATAAGGCTATGGGCAGGAAAAGAGGTAAGATTGAATAAGATACTGATATTTATTTCATCTGTCCTCGGGGAATGGAAGAGAAAGGTAACTATGGCAGGATTTGAACTCAGAATATGGGGGACAAGTGAAGGTGAATGGCTTAGGTTGTGAGTTCCATTACTGAATCAGGTGGTGTGTTGTGGCCTTGAGCAAGATAATTCATTTCATGTTGCACCAGTTTACTCAGCTGTAGAAATGAATTGCAACATCACTGGTACCAAGCTGTATCAGGCATTGCCTTTCTCTTGGACAACATCTGTGGCATGGAGAGGGGTGACTGGTATGCATGGGTAACTGCTGGTCTTCCATTAACCTTGCCTGGACTTGTCTCAGAGGGGAACTTTCTGGGTGCAAATCCCAGGGTTATTTGTGACTGAAGAGGGTCTTTTACTTTTATAGCAGATATATCTAAATACTACAATATATTTTGTGACACCCATGTAAAAGGTAATATTGAATTGTTTGTTTAGTATTGATGGTTGTAACGATGAGTACTCAATACCATAGATAAGATTAATTTTTATTGAGGTCAATTAGACTCCATGCAAAATGGTTGGCTAACATCCATGAGCTTGGCTGGTCTCACTTGGGGATTCAGTCAGATCAGTTGGAGATGGTTGCTTCTGACAGTACCTGCTGGAAGGAGTGTTTGAGGACTCTGCCTGCCCTCATATCCCTCTCAGGAATAAGGGGACAAAGAAGAAAGGTCTAATGACCCTATGAACACAAAACTTCACAGTAATAAGACTGATTTGACAGTAAAAATGATTGAATTATTTATAGATTTATTTTTACAATTTATTGGAGAGAAAATGACATGGCTCATCACTGTACCTAACCCCCTCCACTATCACCCCTTCCTAGCTATCCTCCCCATCAGCTAAAATCCTGACCCACTAGTGAGTACTCCTCCCCACACACTATCAAAAGTCACTCCCTTCTCCTCTATATCAAATCCCACCACACCTATCATACATCCATAACATCTTTCTCTCCCCTCCTCCACCACTGTAAGGCAGGGGTTCCACAGTTGAGACAATGAACAGCAACCTATATTACTGGTGTCATAAAAATATACCTAGTAACCTTGTAATGTGGTTGGTAATATGAAGGGCATCCTGCTGTATACTCCATGCAAGAAAGGGTCAAGAGGACCCTTCAGTTGTGTCTACAGCATGGTAAGTACACCCAGTACATGCTATAAAGAGGTTGGTGATAGGAAGGGCATCTAACCATTAAAAAAAGGGTCAGGACCCTTCAACTATGTCAAAGGCATAACAACTCCCTTACTACTTGTGTCAATAAAATGCACTCGGTAGAACACAGGAATATGTGTAAGCAAGATGCAGGTCCTTGGCTCATCTGAGAGGACAGCAGCACTGCTTAAGTACTCGCTTGGTTTGAAAAAATCCATTCAACCCCAGCTAGCAGGGAAAATGGAGATTAAGTGATAATTGTTTCTATTTTAGGCACAAGGCCAGCAATTACCCAGTGCATTTCTGGTACTTTATTTTATTGACCCCATAAGGATGAAAGGCAAAGTTAACCTCGGCGGGATTTGAACTCAGACCGTAAAGGGACGTAACTATGCTGGAAAGCATGGCGTCCGACTCTCTACTGATACTGCCAATCCAGATGAAAATGAAGTTTAAAAAAATAAAACCATGAAATTTGATATGGTGTATTACAATTATTCACTATCAGATATGCAAGAACAACTGATAAAGTCCTTTTCCTGTTACCTTGAAATAAGTTAATCTAATTGACTAACCTACATACGAAATAACTACAAACAAAACCATTTTAACAGTATTCATATGATAAATATAATCAGTCGTATCTTAAACATGACAGTTATAAAAAATACACACGACATCCATACTTAGCAAATTGGGAGATAGAATATATTGTAAAATATCTACCAACTATAAACCAAATTTTTGAGTACATAGAGGCTATGAAAAGATTCAACAACAGAACCTCGTAGAAGTTTTACAGCTTTCCTTGCTTACCATTTTTTCTTTAGTTTTTTTAAATATTTATTTTGCCTCCTGTTGGTCTTCCCTATTTTACTTTATTTAAATTTTAATTTTTATATTCACTTATCTCTATATATCTTTTTTTTTTTAATTTTGTTTCTCAACTGTAAAAAAGTACTAGATACTTCTCCTAGCCTGCCATGGCTTACTAGCTCTATACAGACGTTTATATTGATTAAATAAATAAAGAAAGAAATATAAGCTAGATATATTAAAACTCTACAGCTGGTATATACAGTACATTTCACCAACCTATAGACTGTTCGGCTTCAAGGTGAATTTCTTTCAAATGGTTATTCCTGTTTGTTTTACACACACACTAACATTTCAGCTCACAGACTTTCAAAACAACAGCTGTTCTAATGAACACTCTTCTCAGCTGTTATTACTGAATATAGTTTAATCTATAACCATAGTAATTACAATGACTTAACCCTTTTGATACCAAACCACCTCAAACCTCTGTCAATTTACAATACAATAGGTGAAAAAAATGTTTTTTATTGAATTCTTCCAAATTTTTGGTTATTTTCAAAATTAATTGGAACTCATAATCAGTGTATTTCATTCTAAATATGGCAGTGAAAGGGTTAAAGTAGTGAAACTGTTAAAGCAGTGAAACTGTTGAAACTAAAGACATGAATAGACTCATGCAAAGATGGTGTAAAATATTAATACCATATCAAACTGTTCATTAAGTACTTTAGTAATTAGTGCTAATTACATATGATTTATGTCTGAGCTACAGGGGAAACTAAGAGTAGGTAGAGAATAACATTAAAAGAAACTCGTAGAGTAGAAATTCTTCTGAGAAGAAGGGACATCCACAATGAAGGGATGAAAATTAGAGAAGTCCCATAATTAACAACCTTAAGAACAAGTGAAGAAAGTTTGGTAGAAACACTATTATGGGGGTCTTAAAAGAATAGAATTAAAAAACGCAATGTTCCAGTGATAAGAAAGAGGCTAAAATAGGACCAAACTATAGTAGAAAATAGTTTGTAAATTTATTGAGTAAGAACAGCAGAAATGTGGCAACAGAAAAATACTGGCAACCATGATAAAGTGAAACATTGATAGCAGCCAATTTAACAATAGATCTTATACAATCATTCAAAATAAGATCATATTTAAGTTACCTTTCAAAAGTTTTATAGTCATGAAAAGGGGGATATTATATATCATTCATGTCGCGTAATTACAATTTACTTATAACTGAAAATTAAAAACTGTTCTTCATTCAAGTACTTATGTCATCCACATATTTAAAAATTAAAATCACATTTAAATATATTAACACACCACAAAAATAAATTTCATAAGACTTCATTTAACCCTTTAGCATTTAAACCGGCCGTATCCGGCCAGAATTCTCTCACCTCTGTCTGTTCAAACCGGCCATAACTGGCCACTCATACTGACATTAAGGTATTATTTTCAAAATAAATAACATCACAATCTCATACATTCAATATTTATGTAAGATAAAGCCTTTACCACAAAAATACAATAGCAAATATAGAGTTAATGTAAATGCTAGAGGGTTAAATAATCAGAATTTGTTGTATTGTTATTAGCAAACATGTTTGAAAAGGATATTTAATAAGAAAACATGTTTACATGTGTACACATACAAAGATAATATATAAATGGTTTAATAGTTACCCGAAAGAAAAATTCTTCATTCCATTTTGGATTCAATGTCTACAAAAATAAGAAAATAATGATCTTAAGTAAAATGGAGATTTAAAAATAAAAAATAACAAAGAGAGAGAGAGGGGGGGGGGGGTTAAAAATCCAATCTCGACACCTAGTGGTTTGGCCTTGTATTCAGCAAGCCTTTTCCAGGGTAGTTTGTGGTCTCTCGGTCTCAGCAGACTGTGTGTATGAGAGCTCCCGGTCTCAGCAGATTGTGTGTATGAGAGAGAGAGTGTGTGTGTGTGTGTGAGAATGCATAGACACAACAAATATGTCAAGATAATTTAAATGATAAGGACATGTCCTTTAGCAACCAACTAGCCAGTCCTGTCTCTCTAATGCTACTTGTTAAGTAGCTAAACAATCAGAGAAAGACCAGCTGACTTGATAGTAAAGAACTTTGAATACCTCACTCTTTCACTGTATAATGTGTGAGTACACACTATATTTCATATCTATGTATACATGTATTTTGTATATATGTATACATGTATTTTGAGTTTTGTCTGTTTAAAAAAAAAGATTTAAAAAACTTTTCATCAATCTTTTATATAAGCACCTTTGTTCAATTATGTTCCAAAAGTCAGATGAAATCCCTTTAAAACTTTCAAAATTATTTGAAAATCCTAGGCAGTGTCTTTCATTAGAAATATATTAACAAAATGGTGAAAGAAATGTTCAGTAAGATATATATACTTATCTAAACATACAAACACACACACATATATATATATATAATAATGAAGAAATCTGTGAATCTTACATCATTTTATTGATTACCCTATTGTTATATATATTTCAGTGGTATCTGTTATGTAATAGATATGACATCACCAGACAGCTACTATGTATTCTTTTGTTCAATGTATGATATGTCCTAGATGGGATTTGATGTTACACACACACACCCATAAAAGATATCTGTGGGAAGGAAATATATATTTTCCTTGTTCAAAGAGTTAATTAATCCAGGTGGGAGTTATTTGCACCATAGGAAATAATCCTAGTGTAAGCCACACACAGCACACAACGTAGTAAATAATAATTCACAGTGGTATGAATCATTTTATATTAAGTTATCCGCAAAGTATAAAAATACAGGAATTGAGACAAAGGTATATATTTACAGTTTTTACTAAGTGATGTATATTTCTATATATATATATCTACCTGTACATATGTGTATGAAGACAGATCAAAACTGTAGCATCACAAGATATGTTGCCAAAATAAAGACCTATATCTTGTTCAACTTAATAGTGCTACACATGACGTTTATATCTATTCTGATTACATATCTATTGATCTATTGTATATATATTTACAACTAATAGTCTTACAGCAACCCCACTACCGAAAACGAACATTGGCTTATATGTCCTTTCTAAAAAAAAAATATACATAGTGGTAAAAACCCAAGAGATTGTATCCATAGTAACTAGAGCACTCAGTCCAGAAGATGAGTTCAGTATAGTTAGTTCCACAACAAATAAGCAAAAAAAGTATGGTTTGCTAATTTGTTGTGGATCTCTCATATATATATAAAATAAGCAAATATATCTTAGATAGAATCATCCCCCAAATTAAGGCTAAGGTTAACATTAAACTCTGGGGGAAGACCCAAGAAGCAATAAGATGGTTTAATAGCATTAGCAATAAGAATAAATCTAAGTTTATCCAGTTTGATATCGACGAATATTACTCATCGATATCACCTGAAACTCTGAATAGAGTCATTAAGTTTGCTAAGGATAACTCTGACCTTACAAACGATGAAATTAAGATTATATTAGAAGCTAGGAAAACTATAGTCAAATTTGAGAACAGTTATTGGGTACGTAAAGATAGACCCTCTAACTTTGACATAACAATGGGCTCTAACGATTCGGCGGAAATAACTGATATTGTGGGGTTATTTATCGCCTTTAGACTCCAGGAAAATTCAGTAATCTCCACGGTGGAATATACCGCGACAATGTTCTCCTCCTAGTTAAAAACCTAAATAACCAAAAACTAGAAAAACTACGCAAAGATATAAGAAAACTACTACTCGAAATAGGACTAACTATAACATATGAATACAACCTTAAAGTAGTTAACTTCCTGGATGTCACACTCAATTTAAACTCTGGTCTGATTAAACCGTTTCATAAATTGAATGAAAATCTCAAGTACGTAAATGTTGGGTCTAACCACCCCATCTCTATAATTAAATCTATCCCTAAAAATATTTCCCTTAGAATCTCGGGTCTATCTTCTAACATACAAGTATTTAAGGAACATGCCGAGTACTACGATAACGCCCTTAGTAAAGCAGGCTACCTCAACAAAATAGAGTATATAGATGAGAACAATCAAAACACCCAAAATAAATCCCACATAGGTAGATATAATAACACAACACCAAACCACACTTACTACCATAGTATACACACCAGTAAACCAACAAACAAAACTAATAGAAAGCGATGCAAAGAGTACTTATGGTATAACCCTGAATACAATAGTTCCATTAGTACAAATTTACCAGTACTCTTCTTTAAAATAGTTAAGAGACATTTTCCTACATCACACAAATACCACAAAATCCTAAACCTTACCACTATAAGACTGTCATACTCTACAGCGTTAAACCTTGAACAACACATAAAAAAGATCAATACTAGAAGGTTAAACGAAAACACTAAAAACTTAAGTACAAAGAACACAAAAAAAAAACAGTAGACAATACACTACAGAACATAAATAAACCACACCTAAGTTCGTCCGCAATACTACTCCAGAGTAAACCCAACGTACACAACTGTAACTGCACCTATCCTGACAACTGCCCCCTCGGCAATAACTGCCTGGAAAAAAATATCATTTATAAGTGTACCATTAAATCCGGAGGCAACGAATGGTATTACGTGGGATCAACGGCAACATCGTTTAAATCTCGATTATATAGGCATTCTTACTCAATAAAACACCAGAGCCAAAGAAATGTAACAACTTTAGCAGAAAAAGCTTGGACACTCAGGGATAGCGACCAAAAGTTTACCCTAAAATGGGAGAAATTAGCTAAAACCCAAAGCTTTTCCAGGAGCCAAAATTTCTGCAAATTGTGTAATCTTGAGATTTATTACATAATTGTTTCTACTTTAGGCACAAGGCCAGCAATTACCCAGTGCATTACTGGTACTTTATTTTATCGACCCCGTAAGAAGAAATTGCTTAATAACAGAATTGAACGAACATTATTCTGCTGTCACCGAACTAAAACCCTTTTTTCCCACTACAAGCTGAATATTACATAAAAGAGGGACATCCCCCCAACTATATAAACCTCAATCTAGTTAGAAAAATATAAAAACAATCTCTTCTCAACATATATATGTATATTAATAACCTTAAATTACCACACTAATAATGGATAGATATGCTGATGAGAATAGGTGCGAATATGCTATAATGAATGTGTCTAAAAGCAATCATATGTATGTATATATATGTGAAAATCTATATAAATAAGTAAATATATATATATGTTTGATGTGTATAGTTAGATGTATGTGTATTCATGTATTAAAGTGTTTATATATATATATATATATATACATAGACAGGAGTATGTATGTATATATGTGTGTGTCTATACGTGTGTATATAAAGATAAGTTGAGTATGAAAATGTATACACATGAATGCGTATGTATGTACATATATATATGTATATATATATATGTGCATGTATATATGTATGAGCATGTAAGTATGTGTATGTGAGTATATGTATTTTGTAGAGGTGTGCATATATGTTTGTGTGTGAATGCGTGGGCGAAAGGATACGTACACTTGAAAGAAAAATTTAAGTCTGAATGTTAATTAAGTGCAAACACAAAACCAACTATGCATATCTATACTATCTCTAATCCTTCTATAAAAAATAACCACCGCCAAACAATATATTCTATAAAAATGTCAAAACAACAGATGGGAATCTAATTACTCACTGCCACCAAAAATTCTCACTGCTATCAAAAAACCACTCCCTTAACTATTCTTCTAACAACTCCCTCCTAATATTCTCTATAAAAACCAAACAGGTTCTCAATAAAATTATTCTGATGAAATGACAGTTGATAATAACATTGAAATATTGAATGTCTGCATAACTAATACTTTGTAGATAGCAGCTGTTTTCAGGTTATGTAACTTATTGAAACACATGTCAATAAATTCCTTTTAACTGAACTGTATCCATTTAAATCCTTCTATATATATATATATATATACACATACACACACAACATATATATATAATAGAGACACATGGCTAAGTGGTTAGAGCATTGGCCTTGCAATCGAAAGGTTGTGAGTTCAATTCTCAGACCGGGTGATGTCTTGAGTAAGACACTTTATTTCACATTGCTCCAGTTTACTCAGCTGTAGAAATGAGATGATAGGGGTCCATATCATTCCACTGTAAAGTGGTCATGGAGGTGCCACGGCAAAAAACCACCCAGCACTCACTGTATATGAGGTTGGTGTTGGAAGGGCATCCAGCTGTAGAAATCAAGCCAGAATCAGTTCCTGTCCCACCCTTGCAAGCAGGGAAAAGCCGACGTAAAATGAAATGAAAAAAAATATATATATATATATATCTTACTAGCTGCAGTACCTAGCGTTGCCTGGGTAGGTAAAATAATATCTGCTTTGATGAAAAGGTATTGATCTTAGCGACTGCTTCTTGATGACACATCTATGGCCATACACAGGCCATGTGGGGGAGGGTGGTGATGACCTCTATCACTGAGAAATACGGGTGACTGATGAAGGGGCATGCTGGGGGAGGGAGGTAATGACCTCTAACACTAAGCTAAATTTCCTCACGCTACTTGATTGGAAACCAATGAATTCTCAAATACACAACTAAAAGCTCAGACGACGTCAGTGGCAATCGTTTTGCCTTTGACCATCTATAAGATGTGCAATGATAGGTTCTATCGTAGTATAAAAGTGAAACCAAATAAATTGATTTATGTGTGAGGTGGAGCCGAAGTTTCGAATTTGAACGAAATCGGTTGAAAAATGTGGGAGCTAGAACCGAAAGGTGGAAATTTGAGCGAAAAGGTGGTATTTTTGAATATTTAAGCGGCTGTTACGCCGTTCCTGAACAAAAAGTCCAAAATGTAAAGCCACTTTAAGACGTGAAATAATCAGATCTAGCGTAGTGTAAAATTTGAACAAAGTAGGTTGATTAATGTGGGAGCTAGAGCCGAAAAAGTGGAAATTTGAGTGTAAAAGTGGTATTTTTGAATATTTAATTAAGTGGCTGCCACACCGTCCCTGAACAACAAATACAAAATATAAAGCCATTTCAGGATGTGCAATGATAAATTCTATTTTGCTTTAAAATTTGAACGAAATCGGTGGCAAAATGTGGGAGCTAGAGCCTAAAATCTTATTTTTTGATACCTAAAAAAAGGTGATCCCCCCCCCCCCCCCTCTTATCGATTTTTATCTGCAGAATGACCCCGGAATAAAAAAAACGATACGCTGATATATAGAAAACACTCCCCGATGACTAATCTATGAGCCTGTAAAGTTTCATGAAAATCGGTCGTAAGATGTAGGCCATTAAGACATACTTAATTTTATATATATACAGATATATATATAAATGAAGTATTTCCGTAGGAAAGGTAAAAGAAAAGAGAGTGCTCTATGTAGGCTACAGAGCTTTTTAGTTATGTAATAACTAAATATATATATATAAATATATATATAAATATATATATATAAATGACATAATAAACAACAATATAATTCATTACTGAAGGTTTCTTGCAACATCCAGCTCGTTCATCAGACAAAACTATGTTTGGGACATAAATGTTGAAAGTGATATCAAAATGAAAGTGAGGCTGAGTTAAAAGGAAGGAACATCTTATAAGAGAAAAAGTATATATACATACAAATATACACACAAACCTACATGCACACATCTATATGTACATCTATATACACACATTGATATATATGTTTATACACACACACACACACACACACACACATATATATATATATGTACATATTTTATATATATACATACATATATATTCTTATACATATATATATACACGCACACAGACATATGCATATACATACACAAACACATATATACACACGCACACACAGATATATATATATACGCATTTATATAACCTAACCATTAGACCATGTAGCTTCAGTCATATAATCTATGCAAGTCCTATCACTGAGATCATTTAAATATCTATTTACTAGTCTTGATTGACAACATTTATTGTGAGAAGTCATTATAAGTATAACCCTGGTCTTTATATTTCAGAAATACTCAATTTATAATAAACATGAAAATATCAAAATCTCAGTGCTTAACCTGATAACAATAACCAATACTGTTGTGTATTAGGAGATATGATATAATCTAGAGGACTTCTTTTGAGATGTTCACTTTATGACTGCATAAAGTTATAAATATATTCTGTGATAGAAAGAAATCTGAGAAATTTGGGAAACAGTCACCAACAAACAGGTCTGCTTAACAGGTTATTATATGTCAAGTGAAGGAGTAAGTTAATAATCTAAAGCTTGTATGGCATTGTATTATGTTAAACATTTCGTTAAAACCTAATAAAAGTTCAACAATAACTCTATCTTTAAATAAAAAAAACCTTAACACCAGTTAGTAACTAACATATCTTTATCTTTAAATAAAAACCCTTAACATGAGTTAGTAACTAACTTTTACCCAAACATCTTTATTATAAAATACAATATAACTTAATATCAGTTACTAACTAACTTTTACCCTAACATATCTTTATTAAATATAACTTAACACCAGTTAATATTATTCTAACATAATTATCATCAACATGAAGTGTGCCTGTTAAATTTGATTTTCATGTCAAAGATTCTTCAGTTAAAAACTTAAGTAGGCATTGTAATAATAAATTTATTGAGAAAAGAAATTATAAAAGCAACAATCATAAATACTGTTTTGTCCTTTTTTCACACTAACATAAATTGGTGTTTTATGGTTGATTGCTCTTTCTAATGCTAACCAAACTGGAAGCTACTTGTTTAAGCCGAGACAAGCATTGCATTATTGACATCTTATAACACTATGAGTAAAACAGCTAAACCATTTAGGTCAGATCAATGGTTTGATGCTAAGGCCAAGATCAATCCTGATTGAGCAGACCTATAGTTAATGGTGTTCAAGCATTTATCATCTTATTTTAGCTTCAGAGTTTCCAGGACTTCATTCTTTTAGATATATATTGAAGAAAGTAGAGCTGGCATTGTTAATTTGTAGCCCTGATTGAGTGAGAACACAGGAAATTTAGAAAACTGATTGGAGTTTTGAGAGCAACTTTAAGACCTAGTTGGTGTTCAGCATTGGAACTGTGTCTAGCTGATATCTACATGGAATGGGATGTCTGTGATAACTGTGGCTAGATAATATCTACATGGGATATATGTGATAATTGTGACTAACTGATAATATCTACATGGGGCCTCTGTGATAAATGTGCATGTGCAACCTCTGCAAAGTTGTAGACATATTGGTTGAAGCCGGCTTATACCATCCTGGCTGCCGACACAGTAGAAATGTTGATCTAGATGAAATGAGATGAAAGTATGGTTGAGTATTAAAGGTATCAACTGTGACTCCTCAGAAGGTAAAGTCTGGTGAAAAGAAGTACCATGGAAAGGAAGACTGTCAAGTTGAGGAAGAACTAGAGTCAGTGATCCCACCATGGGGTGACAGCATGTATTGACAAGCAGCACCAAATGTATGTACCAATGTGCAGTCAATGGCACCAGATGTACCAATGTGTAGTCAACAGCACCAGATGTACCAATGTGCAGTCAACGGCACCAGATGTACCAAAGTGCAGTCAATGGCACCAGATGTACCAAAGTGCAGTCAATGGCACCAGATGTACCAATGAGCAGTCAACAGCACCAGATGTACCAATGTGCAGTCAACGGCACCAGATGTACCAATGTGCAGTCAACGGCACCAGATGTACCAATGTGCAGTCAACGGCACCAGATGTACCAATGTGCAGTCAATGGCACCAGATGTACCAAAGTGCAGTCAATGGCACCAGATGTACCAATGTGCAGTCAACAGCACCAGATGTACCAATGTGCAGTCAATGGCACCAGATGTACCAAAGTGCAGTCAATGGCACCAGATGTACCAATGTGCAGTCAATGGCACCAGATGTACCAAGGTGCAGTCAACAGCACCAGATGTACCAATGTGCAGTCAATGGCACCAGATGTACCAATGTGCAGTCAATGGCACCAGATGTACCAATGTGCAGTCAACGGCACCAGATGTACCAATGTGCAGTCAATGGCACCAGATGTATCAATGTGCAGTCAACAGCACCAGATGTACCAATGTGGAGGCAAAACTGAAAAACTAGAAGAGGTTAAGAAAGGCCCATGCAACTGCGATATATAGTATGAAGCAGAATGAGAGACAGTATACATATCAATAATGATAGTATTGATAAAAATCAATATTATATAGAATTCCGAAAGTAAGAGTCTTCTTTCATGTTTATGCTATAATATAAAAAAGCCAGCCACAAATACAACAGCCATGATGTTAAATGGGACGAGAAGTTCCTTTTAGCCACTCTGTAGAGTGATAGTGCTGTTACCATGATAAAAAAAACATGGTAGACACTGCGAAGTGGTTGGCATTAGAAAGGGCATCCAACCATAGAGATCATGCTAAAATATAGAGCGTATGAGTAAGATATGGGTCTCTCTAGACAGTCTAGTCTGAAACCATAGCAACCTGGCCAAACCTTGTCAGCATGGAAAAATGGTTGTAAAATGATGATGATGATTTATGTAAACTATATGACAAACATTTTTCTGTTTACTGCAGGAACAAATACAACATTGCTAAAATTAAAGATATATATATATATGCATTAGCTGGTGTATAACTTGTATATGGTGTTGATATTAGATTTTCTATTTATTTTAACTGAGATAGAATTTCAATATTTCTATGAAAAGAGAGAAGAAAAAACTTGTTAGATAAACTAAATAGAAAAACATTTTTAAATCTTATATATAGGTCAACATAAAATTCAAAGATAAAATTCCTAACAAAACATTAATTATTAATGGATCAATCAGATTATTTTTATAAGTTATATATCTGATTAAATAAAGAATTCACAACAGAAAACATTCCAGTGAAACATGGTCTTTCTCTTGTCACAATTTGAAAGTAAGGTTATTCAAACCATCTAAACAACAACAACAATAAATGAAGCAAACATGACACCTCAACAACTTCCATCAGAATTCTGATAAGAATGTTGGCATAACCTAATGAAGAAGTTGAATACCTTATAAAACATTCTATATATTAATACGCTTGTACCTACGTACCATACGTACGTGTGTGTCAAGCTTTCAGTAAAACAATGGGGGTGGTAAACAATCTACGACCAAAGAAAATCAAAGAGCGCTGCAACGTTTGGAAAGGAGAGAGAGAGGGGTGGGTTGTAATATATTTAGAGAGAGGGGGTTATAATATATATATAGAGAGAGGGGGATATACTATATTTAAAGAGAGGGGTTTTATAATATAGAGAAAGGAGGGTTAAAATATATAGAGAGAGGGTTATAATATATAGAGAGGGGGTTATAATATAGAGAAAGGGGGGTTAAAATATATAGAGAGGGGGTTATAATATAGAGAAAGGAGGGTTAAAATATAGAGAGAGAGGGCGTTATAATATATATAGAGAGAGGGGATTATCCGTGAAAAAATTCACGGGTCCAGCTAGTAGACTTAATATTATCTGACAGCTACAGTCTTACAAATATGTTGGCCAGAGAGAAAGATGAAACAAAGACATCAAAGATAATGAGAAAATCTGACATTCAACAGATCCCTAATTCCTGGCATCAAGAAATTGATTATATTGGTTTTAGAAATAACATTTCTCTCTCTTTTTACATGAAAAAAAAAAAAAGACTGTTAGGTGTTGAGAAGATGTTTGATGGCGATGGAGCAGAGATAATAAATATGGGGAGTGTGCAGCGGGGAGAAATGGAATGAATTGAATATGATTTGGTGAATGTGTGGGGTTGTTTGGGTTGAAATATTGACAGGTGAGTCGTGTACAAAGATGTGAATAAGGTAAATTAAGGAAGAATGAAAGATATGTGTATATATGTGTGTGTATGTAGGTATGAAATGTGTGCGAGTGTGTGAACCGGTAACTGTTGATAGAGAAAGCATGTCTTCGGCACTTTAAACCTGGCAGAGCTGATTCTGTTTCCAAGTTTGACCACACCCAATTTCCCCCAGAGATAGGGAGAAAGTGAGAAAAATACAGAAGAATCAACCCCTAGTACTGAACTTGTACTTTTTTTATTGACCTCAAAAGGATAAAAGGCAAAGTCAACTTTCGTGGGATTTGAACTCAAAGAGTGCAGAGAGCTAAGACAGCCAGAAAAAAAAGACAACCCTTTTTGAGACTTTAGTTCTCATGAAATAAACTACTTCCATTAAGATTTTTGAGGGATTTGCTAAAATTAATTATTTCATTAGTAAGATAGTAATGTAACTTATGGTTGTTATATAAAATTATATTAGAAAATTTTAATTTAAACAAGAACCCTTTAAAATGGGTGATTTTGAGTAGATTGGTACGCAAAGGGTTAAATGATGGTGATTCTGATAAAATAAGAAAGCCTTGCAGAATAAAGAAAAAGTTACTAATATTTTGAATTGAAAGAAGAGGAACGAGATCAGATTATACAACAAATACAGCCAGAGTGCTACGGTCATTTCATGGGAATTAGTAGACAACATTAATGAGGGGACAGAGAATAATGATTATGCTAAGAATCTTATAATACCTAAGACTATGGAAGGTGAAATAAAGATGATACTGTTAAATAACTATATAACATACAAAAATAGATAAATCTGAAATTAATCCCACATTGAACAGATCAAAGTGATGTCTGTAACAATTCTCTAGGTTTAATTTCAGAAATTGATTACTACTAAAAGAAAAATTTGTAAAAGAACAAAAAATGGTACATCCATTGAAAAGAAGAGAAACAATTTTACTATAAACAAAGAATTCACAGTTGATGATGTAAAGAAAGTTAAAAAACAACCAAATCTTCAGATTTCACCTGTTTGACTTGTTAACATTTTCAAGATGAAATCAGATTCTTAGTTGATATATCCACTGTAGTTCTGACAGTAAACAACATAATTCTACTTGGCCAACTAAAAATTCATGGATTTTTGTTGTTGTTGATGGTTTTTGATAAAAATATAGGAAGATAAGTTATATTATTTTTACTAATAGGAGAAACTGTCTTGATGTGGTAAGGTAGCTGCCATGTCAAAATATATCTACTGCATACTGTAAGAGGTATACACCCAGTAAAGTGGTAGTGCTGGTGCTATACACCCAGTACCCTGTAAAGTGGTAGTGCTGGTGCTATACACCCTGTAAAGTGGTAGTGCTGGTACTATACACCCAGTACCCAGTAAAGTGGTAGTGCTGGTGCTATACACCCAGTACCCTGTAAAGTGGTAGTGCTGGTACTATATACCCAGTAAAGTGGTAGTGCTGGTGCTATACACCCAGTACCCTGTAAAGTGGTAGTGCTGGTACTATACACCCAGTACCCTGTAAAGTGGTAGTGCTGGTACTATACACCCAGTACCCTGTAAAGTGGTAGTGCTGGTGCTATATACCCAGTACCCAGTAAAGTGGTAGTGCTGGTACTATACACCCAGTACCCTGTAAAGTGGTAGTGCTGGTACTATACACCCAGTACCCTGTAAAGTGGTAGTGCTGGTGCTATATACCCAGTACCCTGTAAAGTGGTAGTGCTGGTGCTATATACCCAGTACCCAGTAAAGTGGTAGTGCTGGTACTATACACCCAGTACCCTGTAAAGTGGTAGTGCTGGTACTATACACCCAGTACCCTGTAAAGTGGTAGTGCTGGTGCTATATACCCAGTACCCTGTAAAGTGGTAGTGCTGGTACTATACACCCAGTACCCTGTAAAGTGGTAGTGCTGGTACTATACACCCAGTACCCTGTAAAGTGGTAGTGCTGGTGCTATATACCCAGTACCCAGTAAAGTGGTAGTGCTGGTACTATACACCCAGTACCCTGTAAAGTGGTAGTGCTGGTACTATACACCCAGTACCCTGTAAAGTGGTAGTGCTGGTGCTATATACCCAGTACCCTGTAAAGTGGTAGTGCTGGTGCTATATACCCAGTACCCTGTAAAGTGGTAGTGCTGGTACTATACACCCAGTACCCTGTAAAGTGGTAGTGCTGGTGCTATATACCCAGTACCCAGTAAAGTGGTAGTGCTGGTGCTATATACCCAGTACCCAGTAAAGTGGTAGTGCTGGTGCTATACACCCAGTACCCTGTAAAGTGGTAGTGCTGGTACTATATACCCAGTACCCAGTAAAGTGGTAGTGCTGGTACTATACACCCAGTACCCAGTAAAGTGGTAGTGCTGGTGCTATATACCCAGTACCCTGTAAAGTGGTAGTGCTGGTGCTATACACCCAGTACCCTGTAAAGTGGTAGTGCTGGTACTATATACCCAGTAAAGTGGTAGTGCTGGTGCTATACACCCAGTACCCAGTAAAGTGGTAGTGCTGGTACTATACACCCAGTACCCTGTAAAGTGGTAGTGCTGGTACTATATACCCAGTACCCTGTAAAGTGGTAGTGCTGGTACTCTATACCCAGTACCCAGTAAAGTGGTAGTGCTGGTGCTATATACCCAGTACCCAGTAAAGTGGTAGTGCTGGTACTATATACCCAGTACCCTGTAAAGTGGTAGTGCTGGTGCTATATACCCAGTACCCAGTAAAGTGGTAGTGCTGGTGCTATACACCCAGTACCCAGTAAAGTGGTAGTGCTGGTACTATACACCCAGTACCCAGTAAAGTGGTAGTGCTGGTGCTATACACCCAGTACCCAGTAAAGTGGTAGTGCTGGTGCTATACACCCAGTACCCAGTAAAGTGGTAGTGCCGGTACTATACACCCAGTACCCTGTAAAGTGGTAGTGCTGGTACTATACACCCAGTAAAGTGGTAGTGCTGGTACTATACACCCAGTAAAGTGGTAGTGCTGGTACTATACACCCAGTAAAGTGGTAATGCTGGTACTATACACCCAGTAAAGTGGTAGTGCTGGTACTATACACCCAGTACCCTGTAAAGTGGTAGTGCTGGTACTATACACCCAGTAAAGTGGTAGTGCTGGTACTATACACCCAGTAAAGTGGTAGTGCTGGTACTATACACCCAGTAAAGTGGTAATGCTGGTACTATACACCCAGTAAAGTGGTAGTGCTGGTACTATACACCCAGTACCCAGTAAAGTGGTAGTGCTGGTGCTATATACCCAGTACCCAGTAAAGTGGTAGTGCTGGTGCTATATACCCAGTACCCAGTAAAGTGGTAGTGCTGGTACTATACACCCAGTACCCAGTAAAGTGGTAGTGCTGGTGCTATATACCCAGTACCCAGTAAAGTGGTAGTGCTGGTGCTATACACCCTGTAAAGTGGTAGTGCTGGTGCTATACACCCAGTACCCAGTAAAGTGGTAGTGCTGGTGCTATACACCCAGTACCCAGTAAAGTGGTAGTGCTGGTACTATACACCCAGTACCCAGTAAAGTGGTAGTGCTGGTGCTATACACCCAGTACCCAGTAAAGTGGTAGTGCTGGTGCTATACACCCAGTACCCAGTAAAGTGGTAGTGCTGGTGCTATATACCCAGTACCCTGTAAAGTGGTAGTGCTGGTGCTATACACCCAGTACCCAGTAAAGTGGTAGTGCTGGTGCTATACACCCAGTACCCAGTAAAGTGGTAGTGCTGGTACTATACACCCAGTACCCTGTAAAGTGGTAGTGCTGGTGCTATATACCCAGTACCCAGTAAGGTGGTAGTGCTGGTACTATACACCCAGTACCCAGTAAAGTGGTAGTGCTGGTGCTATACACCCAGTACCCAGTAAAGTGGTAGTGCTGGTGCTATACACCCAGTACCCAGTAAAGTGGTAGTGCTGGTGCTATACACCCAGTACCCTGTAAAGTGGTAGTGCTGGTGCTATATACCCAGTACCCAGTAAAGTGGTAGTGCTGGTGCTATATACCCAGTAAAGTGGTAGTGCTGGTGCTATACACCCAGTACCCTGTAAAGTGGTAGTGCTGGTGCTATATACCCAGTACCCTGTAAAGTGGTAGTGCTGGTACTATACACCCAGTACCCTGTAAAGTGGTAGTGCTGGTGCTATATACCCAGTACCCTGTAAAGTGGTAGTGCTGGTACTATACACCCAGTACCCTGTAAAGTGGTAGTGCTGGTACTATACACCCAGTACCCTGTAAAGTGGTAGTGCTGGTACTATACACCCAGTACCCTGTAAAGTGGTAGTGCTGGTGCTATACACCCAGTACCCTGTAAAGTGGTAGTGCTGGTACTATACACCCAGTACCCTGTAAAGTGGTAGTGCTGGTGCTATATACCCAGTACCCTGTAAAGTGGTAGTGCTGGTACTATACACCCAGTACCCAGTAAAGTGGTAGTGCTGGTACTATATACACAGTACCCTGTAAAGTGGTAGTGCTGGTGCTATACACCCAGTACCCAGTAAAGTGGTAGTGCTGGTGCTATACACCCTGTAAAGTGGTAGTGGTGGTACTATATACCCAGTACCCTGTAAAGTGGTAGTGCTGGTTCTATACACCCAGTACCCAGTAAAGTGGTAGTGCTGGTACTATACACCCAGTACCCAGTAAAGTGGTAGTGCTGGTACTATATACCCAGTACCCTGTAAAGTGGTAGTGCTGGTGCTATATACCCAGTACCCAGTAAAGTGGTAGTGCTGGTACTATACACCCAGTACCCAGTAAAGTGGTAGTGCTGGTAATATATACCCAGTACCCTGTAAAGTGGTAGTGCTGGTGCTATACACCCAGTACCCAGTAAAGTGGTAGTGCTGGTGCTATACACCCAGTACCCCGTAAAGTGGTAGTGCTGGTGCTATACACCCAGTACCCAGTAAAGTGGTAGTGCTGGTACTATACACCCAGTACCCAGTAAAGTGGTAGTGCTGGTGCTATACACCCAGTACCCAGTAAAGTGGTAGTGCTGGTGCTATACACCCAGTACCCAGTAAAGTGGTAGTGCTGGTGCTATACACCCAGTACCCTGTAAAGTAGTAGTGCTGGTACTATACACCCAGTACCCTGTAAAGTGGTAGTGCTGGTGCTATACACCCAGTACCCAGTAAAGTGGTAGTGCTGGTGCTATACACCCAGTACCCAGTAAAGTGGTAGTGCTGGTACTATATACCCAGTACCCAGTAAAGTGGTAGTGCTGGTGCTATACACCCAGTACCCAGTAAAGTGGTAGTGCTGGTACTATACACCCAGTACCCTGTAAAGTGGTAGTGCTGGTGCTATACACCCAGTACCCTGTAAAGTGGTAGTGCTGGTGCTATATACCCAGTACCCAGTAAAGTGGTAGTGCTGGTGCTATACACCCTGTAAAGTGGTAGTGCTGGTGCTATACACCCAGTACCCAGTAAAGTGGTAGTGCTGGTGCTATACACCCAGTACCCAGTAAAGTGGTAGTGCTGCTGCTATATACCCAGTACCCAGTAAAGTGGTAGTGCTGGTGCTATACACCCTGTAAAGTGGTAGTGCTGGTACTATACACCCAGTACCCTGTAAAGTGGTAGTGCTGGTACTATACACCCAGTACCCTGTAAAGTGGTAGTGCTGGTACTATACACCCAGTACCCTGTAAAGTGGTAGTGCTGGTACTATACACCCAGTACCCTGTAAAGTGGTAGTGCTGGTGCTATATACCCAGTACCCTGTAAAGTGGTAGTGCTGGTACTATACACCCAGTACCCTGTAAAGTGGTAGTGCTGGTGCTATATACCCAGTACCCAGTAAAGTGGTAGTGCTGGTACTATACACCCAGTACCCAGTAAAGTGGTAGTGCTGGTGCTATATACCCAGTACCCTGTAAAGTGGTAGTGCTGGTACTATACACCCAGTACCCAGTAAAGTGGTAGTGCTGGTGCTATACACGCAGTACCCTGTAAAGTGGTAGTGCTGGTGCTATACACCCTGTAAAGTGGTAGTGCTGGTGCTATACACCCAGTACCCAGTAAAGTGGTAGTGCTGGTGCTATACACCCAGTACCCTGTAAAGTGGTAGTGCTGGTGCTATACACCCAGTACCCAGTAAAGTGGTAGTGCTGGTGCTATACACCCAGTACCCAGTAAAGTGGTAGTGCTGGTACTATACACCCAGTACCCTGTAAAGTGGTAGTGCTGGTACTATACACCCAGTACCCAGTAAAGTGGTAGTGCTGGTACTATACACCCAGTACCCAGTAAAGTGGTAGTGCTGGTACTATACACCCAGTACCCTGTAAAGTGGTAGTGCTGGTACTATACACCCAGTACCCAGTAAAGTGGTAGTGCTGGTACTATACACCCAGTACCCAGTAAAGTGGTAGTGCTGGTGCTATACACCCAGTACCCTGTAAAGTGGTAGTGCTGGTACTATACACCCAGTACCCAGTAAAGTGGTAGTGCTGGTACTATACACCCAGTACCCTGTAAAGTGGTAGTGCTGGTGCTATACACCCAGTACCCAGTAAAGTGGTAGTGCTGGTACTATACACCCAGTACCCAGTAAAGTGGTAGTCCTGGTACTATACACCCAGTACCCTGTAAAGTGGTAGTGCTGGTGCTATACACCCAGTAACCAGTAAAGTGGTAGTGCTGGTACTATACACCCAGTACCCTGTAAAGTGGTAGTGCTGGTACTATATACCCAGTACCCAGTAAAGTGGTAGTGCTGGTACTATACACCCAGTACCCTGTAAAGTGGTAGTGCTGGTACTATACACCCAGTACCCTGTAAAGTGGTAGTGCTGGTGCTATATACCCAGTACCCTGTAAAGTGGTAGTGCTGGTACTATACACCCAGTACCCTGTAAAGTGGTAGTGCTGGTACTATACACCCAGTACCCTGTAAAGTGGTAGTGCTGGTGCTATACACCCAGTACCCAGTAAAGTGGTAGTGCTGGTGCTATACACCCAGTACCCTGTAAAGTGGTAGTGCTGGTGCTATACACCCTGTACCCTGTAAAGTGGTAGTGCTGGTGCTATACACCCAGTACCCTGTAAAGTGGTAGTGCTGGTACTATACACCCAGTACCCTGTAAAGTGGTAGTGCTGGTACTATATACCCAGTACCCTGTAAAGTGGTAGTGCTGGTGCTATACACCCTGTAAAGTGGTAGTGCTGGTGCTATACACCCAGTACCCTGTAAAGTGGTAGTGCTGGTGCTATACACCCTGTAAAGTGGTAGTGCTGGTACTATACACCCAGTACCCAGTAAAGTGGTAGTGCTGGTACTATACACCCAGTACCCTGTAAAGTGGTAGTGCTGGTACTATACACCCAGTACCCTGTAAAGTGGTAGTGCTGGTGCTATATACCCAGTACCCTGTAAAGTGGTAGTGCTGGTGCTATACACCCAGTACCCTGTAAAGTGGTAGTGCTGGTACTATACACCCAGTACCCTGTAAAGTGGTAGTGCTGGTACTATATACCCAGTACCCTGTAAAGTGGTAGTGCTGGTACTATACACCCAGTACCCTGTAAAGTGGTAGTGCTGGTACTATACACCCAGTACCCTGTAAAGTGGTAGTGCTGGTGCTATATACCCAGTACCCTGTAAAGTGGTAGTGCTGGTACTATACACCCAGTACCCTGTAAAGTGGTAGTGCTGGTACTATACACCCAGTACCCTGTAAAGTGGTAGTGCTGGTGCTATACACCCAGTACCCAGTAAAGTGGTAGTGCTGGTGCTATACACCCAGTACCCTGTAAAGTGGTAGTGCTGGTGCTATACACCCAGTACCCTGTAAAGTGGTAGTGCTGGTGCTATACACCCAGTACCCTGTAAAGTGGTAGTGCTGGTACTATACACCCAGTACCCTGTAAAGTGGTAGTGCTGGTACTATATACCCAGTACCCTGTAAAGTGGTAGTGCTGGTGCTATACACCCTGTAAAGTGGTAGTGCTGGTGCTATACACCCAGTACCCTGTAAAGTGGTAGTGCTGGTGCTATACACCCTGTAAAGTGGTACTGCTGGTACTATACACCCAGTACCCAGTAAAGTGGTAGTGCTGGTACCATACACCCAGTACCCTGTAAAGTGGTAGTGCTGGTACTATACACCCAGTACCCTGTAAAGTGGTAGTGCTGGTGCTATATACCCAGTACCCTGTAAAGTGGTAGTGCTGGTGCTATACACCCAGTACCCTGTAAAGTGGTAGTGCTGGTACTATACACCCAGTACCCTGTAAAGTGGTAGTGCTGGTACTATACACCCAGTACCCTGTAAAGTGGTAGTGTTGGTGCTATATACCCAGTACCCTGTAAAGTGGTAGTGCTGGTACTATACACCCAGTACCCAGTAAAGTGGTAGTGCTGGTACTATACACCCAGTACCCTGTAAAGTGGTAGTGCTGGTACTATACACCCAGTACCCTGTAAAGTGGTAGTGCTGGTGCTATATACCCAGTACCCTGTAAAGTGGTAGTGCTGGTACTATACACCCAGTACCCTGTAAAGTGGTAGTGCTGGTACTATACACCCAGTACCCTGTAAAGTGGTAGTGCTGGTGCTATACACCCAGTACCCAGTAAAGTGGTAGTGCTGGTGCTATACACCCAGTACCCTGTAAAGTGGTAGTGCTGGTGCTATACACCCAGTACCCTGTAAAGTGGTAGTGCTGGTGCTATACACCCAGTACCCTGTAAAGTGGTAGTGCTGGTACTATACACCCAGTACCCTGTAAAGTGGTAGTGCTGGTACTATATACCCAGTACCCTGTAAAGTGGTAGTGCTGGTGCTATACACCCTGTAAAGTGGTAGTGCTGGTGCTATACACCCAGTACCCTGTAAAGTGGTAGTGCTGGTGCTATACACCCTGTAAAGTGGTAGTGCTGGTACTATACACCCAGTACCCAGTAAAGTGGTAGTGCTGGTACTATACACCCAGTACCCTGTAAAGTGGTAGTGCTGGTACTATACACCCAGTACCCTGTAAAGTGGTAGTGCTGGTGCTATATACCCAGTACCCTGTAAAGTGGTAGTGCTGGTGCTATACACCCAGTACCCTGTAAAGTGGTAGTGCTGGTACTATACACCCAGTACCCTGTAAAGTGGTAGTGCTGGTACTATACACCCAGTACCCTGTAAAGTGGTAGTGTTGGTGCTATATACCCAGTACCCTGTAAAGTGGTAGTGCTGGTACTATACACCCAGTACCCAGTAAAGTGGTAGTGCTGGTACTATATACCCAGTACCCTGTAAAGTGGTAGTGCTGGTGCTATACACCCAGTACCCAGTAAAGTGGTAGTGCTGGTGCTATACACCCTGTAAAGTGGTAGTGGTGGTACTATATACCCAGTACCCTGTAAAGTGGTAGTGCTGGTGCTATACACCCAGTACCCAGTAAAGTGGTAGTGCTGGTACTATACACCCAGTACCCAGTAAAGTGGTAGTGCTGGTACTATATACCCAGTACCCTGTAAAGTGGTAGTGCTGGTGCTATATACCCAGTACCCATTAAAGTGGTAGTGCTGGTACTATACACCCAGTACCCAGTAAAGTGGTAGTGCTGGTACTATACACCCAGTACCCTGTAAAGTGGTAGTGCTGGTGCTATACACCCAGTACCCAGTAAAGTGGTAGTGCTGGTGCTATACACCCAGTACCCAGTAAAGTGGTAGTGCTGGTGCTATACACCCAGTACCCAGTAAAGTGGTAGTGCTGGTACTATACACCCAGTACCCAGTAAAGTGGTAGTGCTGGTGCTATATACCCAGTACCCAGTAAAGTGGTAGTGCTGGTGCTATACACCCAGTACCCAGTAAAGTGGTAGTGCTGGTGCTATACACCCAGTACCCTGTAAAGTGGTAGTGCTGGTACTATACACCCAGTACCCTGTAAAGTGGTAGTGCTGGTGCTATACACCCAGTACCCAGTAAAGTGGTAGTGCTGGTGCTATACACCCAGTACCCAGTAAAGTGGTAGTGCTGGTACTATATACCCAGTACCCAGTAAAGTGGTAGTGCTGGTGCTATACACCCAGTACCCAGTAAAGTGGTAGTGCTGGTACTATACACCCAGTACCCTGTAAAGTGGTAGTGCTGGTGCTATACACCCAGTACCCTGTAAAGTGGTAGTGCTGGTGCTATATACCCAGTACCCAGTAAAGTGGTAGTGCTGGTGCTATACACCCTGTAAAGTGGTAGTGCTGGTGCTATACACCCAGTACCCAATAAAGTGGTAGTGCTGGTGCTATACACCCAGTACCCAGTAAAGTGGTAGTGCTGGTACTATACACCCAGTACCCTGTAAAGTGGTAGTGCTGGTGCTATACACCCAGTACCCTGTAAAGTGGTAGTGCTGGTGCTATATACCCAGTACCCAGTAAAGTGGTAGTGCTGGTGCTATACACCCTGTAAAGTGGTAGTGCTGGTGCTATACACCCAGTACCCAGTAAAGTGGTAGTGCTGGTGCTATACACCCTGTAAAGTGGTAGTGCTGGTACTATACACCCAGTACCCAGTAAAGTGGTAGTGCTGCTGCTATATACCCAGTACCCAGTAAAGTGGTAGTGCTGGTGCTATACACCCTGTAAAGTGGTAGTGCTGGTACTATACACCCAGTACCCTGTAAAGTGGTAGTGCTGGTACTATACACCCAGTACCCTGTAAAGTGGTAGTGCTGGTACTATACACCCAGTACCCTGTAAAGTGGTAGTGCTGGTACTATACACCCAGTACCCTGTAAAGTGGTAGTGCTGGTGCTATATACCCAGTACCCTGTAAAGTGGTAGTGCTGGTACTATACACCCAGTACCCTGTAAAGTGGTAGTGCTGGTGCTATATACCCAGTACCCAGTAAAGTGGTAGTGCTGGTACTATACACCCAGTACCCAGTAAAGTGGTAGTGCTGGTGCTATATACCCAGTACCCTGTAAAGTGGTAGTGCTGGTACTATACACCCAGTACCCAGTAAAGTGGTAGTGCTGGTGCTATACACGCAGTACCCTGTAAAGTGGTAGTGCTGGTGCTATACACCCTGTAAAGTGGTAGTGCTGGTGCTATACACCCAGTACCCAGTAAAGTGGTAGTGCTGGTGCTATACACCCAGTACCCTGTAAAGTGGTAGTGCTGGTGCTATACACCCAGTACCCAGTAAAGTGGTAGTGCTGGTGCTATACACCCAGTACCCAGTAAAGTGGTAGTGCTGGTACTATACACCCAGTACCCTGTAAAGTGGTAGTGCTGGTACTATACACCCAGTACCCAGTAAAGTGGTAGTGCTGGTACTATACACCCAGTACCCAGTAAAGTGGTAGTGCTGGTACTATACACCCAGTACCCTGTTATGTGGTAGTGCTGGTACTATACACCCAGTACCCAGTAAAGTGGTAGTGCTGGTACTATACACCCAGTACCCAGTAAAGTGGTAGTGCTGGTGCTATACACCCAGTACCCTGTAAAGTGGTAGTGCTGGTACTATACACCCAGTACCCAGTAAAGTGGTAGTGCTGGTACTATACACCCAGTACCCTGTAAAGTGGTAGTGCTGGTGCTATACGCCCAGTACCCAGTAAAGTGGTAGTGCTGGTACTATACACCCAGTACCCAGTAAAGTGGTAGTCCTGGTACTATACACCCAGTACCCTGTAAAGTGGTAGTGCTGGTGCTATACACCCAGTAACCAGTAAAGTGGTAGTGCTGGTACTATACACCCAGTACCCTGTAAAGTGGTAGTGCTGGTACTATATACCCAGTACCCAGTAAAGTGGTAGTGCTGGTACTATACACCCAGTACCCTGTAAAGTGGTAGTGCTGGTACTATACACCCAGTACCCTGTAAAGTGGTAGTGCTGGTGCTATATACCCAGTACCCTGTAAAGTGGTAGTGCTGGTACTATACACCCAGTACCCTGTAAAGTGGTAGTGCTGGTACTATACACCCAGTACCCTGTAAAGTGGTAGTGCTGGTGCTATACACCCAGTACCCAGTAAAGTGGTAGTGCTGGTGCTATACACCCAGTACCCTGTAAAGTGGTAGTGCTGGTGCTATACACCCAGTACCCTGTAAAGTGGTAGTGCTGGTGCTATACACCCAGTACCCTGTAAAGTGGTAGTGCTGGTACTATACACCCAGTACCCTGTAAAGTGGTAGTGCTGGTACTATATACCCAGTACCCTGTAAAGTGGTAGTGCTGGTGCTATACACCCTGTAAAGTGGTAGTGCTGATGCTATACACCCAGTACCCTGTAAAGTGGTAGTGCTGGTGCTATACACCCTGTAAAGTGGTAGTGCTGGTACTATACACCCAGTACCCAGTAAAGTGGTAGTGCTGGTACTATACACCCAGTACCCTGTAAAGTGGTAGTGCTGGTACTATACACCCAGTACCCTGTAAAGTGGTAGTGCTGGTGCTATATACCCAGTACCCTGTAAAGTGGTAGTGCTGGTGCTATACACCCAGTACCCTGTAAAGTGGTAGTGCTGGTACTATACACCCAGTACCCTGTAAAGTGGTAGTGCTGGTACTATATACCCAGTACCCTGTAAAGTGGTAGTGCTGGTACTATACACCCAGTACCCTGTAAAGTGGTAGTGCTGGTACTATACACCCAGTACCCTGTAAAGTGGTAGTGCTGGTGCTATATACCCAGTACCCTGTAAAGTGGTAGTGCTGGTACTATACACCCAGTACCCTGTAAAGTGGTAGTGCTGGTACTATACACCCAGTACCCTGTAAAGTGGTAGTGCTGGTGCTATACACCCAGTACCCAGTAAAGTGGTAGTGCTGGTGCTATACACCCAGTACCCTGTAAAGTGGTAGTGCTGGTGCTATACACCCAGTACCCTGTAAAGTGGTAGTGCTGGTGCTATACACCCAGTACCCTGTAAAGTGGTAGTGCTGGTACTATACACCCAGTACCCTGTAAAGTGGTAGTGCTGGTACTATATACCCAGTACCCTGTAAAGTGGTAGTGCTGGTGCTATACACCCTGTAAAGTGGTAGTGCTGGTGCTATACACCCAGTACCCTGTAAAGTGGTAGTGCTGGTACCATACACCCAGTACCCTGTAAAGTGGTAGTGCTGGTACTATACACCCAGTACCCTGTAAAGTGGTAGTGCTGGTGCTATATACCCAGTACCCTGTAAAGTGGTAGTGCTGGTGCTATACACCCAGTACCCTGTAAAGTGGTAGTGCTGGTACTATACACCCAGTACCCTGTAAAGTGGTAGTGTTGGTGCTATATACCCAGTACCCTGTAAAGTGGTAGTGCTGGTACTATACACCCAGTACCCAGTAAAGTGGTAGTGCTGGTACTATACACCCAGTACCCTGTAAAGTGGTAGTGCTGGTACTATACACCCAGTACCCTGTAAAGTGGTAGTGCTGGTGCTATATACCCAGTACCCTGTAAAGTGGTAGTGCTGGTACTATACACCCAGTACCCTGTAAAGTGGTAGTGCTGGTACTATACACCCAGTACCCTGTAAAGTGGTAGTGCTGGTGCTATACACCCAGTACCCAGTAAAGTGGTAGTGCTGGTGCTATACACCCAGTACCCTGTAAAGTGGTAGTGCTGGTGCTATACACCCAGTACCCTGTAAAGTGGTAGTGCTGGTACTATACACCCAGTACCCTGTAAAGTGGTAGTGCTGGTACTATATACCCAGTACCCTGTAAAGTGGTAGTGCTGGTACTATACACCCAGTACCCTGTAAAGTGGTAGTGCTGGTACTATACACCCAGTACCCTGTAAAGTGGTAGTGCTGGTGCTATATACCCAGTACCCTGTAAAGTGGTAGTGCTGGTACTATACACCCAGTACCCTGTAAAGTGGTAGTGCTGGTACTATACACCCAGTACCCTGTAAAGTGGTAGTGCTGGTGCTATACACCCAGTACCCAGTAAAGTGGTAGTGCTGGTGCTATACACCCAGTACCCTGTAAAGTGGTAGTGCTGGTGCTATACACCCAGTACCCTGTAAAGTGGTAGTGCTGGTGCTATACACCCAGTACCCTGTAAAGTGGTAGTGCTGGTACTATACACCCAGTACCCTGTAAAGTGGTAGTGCTGGTACTATATACCCAGTACCCTGTAAAGTGGTAGTGCTGGTGCTATACACCCTGTAAAGTGGTAGTGCTGGTGCTATACACCCAGTACCCTGTAAAGTGGTAGTGCTGGTACCATACACCCAGTACCCTGTAAAGTGGTAGTGCTGGTACTATACACCCAGTACCCTGTAAAGTGGTAGTGCTGGTGCTATATACCCAGTACCCTGTAAAGTGGTAGTGCTGGTGCTATACACCCAGTACCCTGTAAAGTGGTAGTGCTGGTACTATACACCCAGTACCCTGTAAAGTGGTAGTGTTGGTGCTATATACCCAGTACCCTGTAAAGTGGTAGTGCTGGTACTATACACCCAGTACCCAGTAAAGTGGTAGTGCTGGTACTATACACCCAGTACCCTGTAAAGTGGTAGTGCTGGTACTATACACCCAGTACCCTGTAAAGTGGTAGTGCTGGTGCTATATACCCAGTACCCTGTAAAGTGGTAGTGCTGGTACTATACACCCAGTACCCTGTAAAGTGGTAGTGCTGGTACTATACACCCAGTACCCTGTAAAGTGGTAGTGCTGGTGCTATACACCCAGTACCCAGTAAAGTGGTAGTGCTGGTGCTATACACCCAGTACCCTGTAAAGTGGTAGTGCTGGTGCTATACACCCAGTACCCTGTAAAGTGGTAGTGCTGGTGCTATACACCCAGTACCCTGTAAAGTGGTAGTGCTGGTGCTATACACCCAGTACCCTGTAAAGTGGTAGTGCTGGTACTATACACCCAGTACCCTGTAAAGTGGTAGTGCTGGTACTATATACCCAGTACCCTGTAAAGTGGTAGTGCTGGTGCTATACACCCTGTAAAGTGGTAGTGCTGGTGCTATACACCCAGTACCCTGTAAAGTGGTAGTGCTGGTGCTATACACCCTGTAAAGTGGTAGTGCTGGTACTATACACCCAGTACCCAGTAAAGTGGTAGTGCTGGTGCTATACACGCAGTACCCTGTAAAGTGGTAGTGCTGGTGCTATACACCCTGTAAAGTGGTAGTGCTGGTGCTATACACCCAGTACCCAGTAAAGTGGTAGTGCTGGTGCTATACACCCAGTACCCTGTAAAGTGGTAGTGCTGGTGCTATACACCCAGTACCCAGTAAAGTGGTAGTGCTGGTGCTATACACCCAGTACCCAGTAAAGTGGTAGTGCTGGTACTATACACCCAGTACCCTGTAAAGTGGTAGTGCTGGTACTATACACCCAGTACCCAGTAAAGTGGTAGTGCTGGTACTATACACCCAGTACCCAGTAAAGTGGTAGTGCTGGTACTATACACCCAGTACCCTGTTATGTGGTAGTGCTGGTACTATACACCCAGTACCCAGTAAAGTGGTAGTGCTGGTACTATACACCCAGTACCCAGTAAAGTGGTAGTGCTGGTGCTATACACCCAGTACCCTGTAAAGTGGTAGTGCTGGTACTATACACCCAGTACCCAGTAAAGTGGTAGTGCTGGTACTATACACCCAGTACCCTGTAAAGTGGTAGTGCTGGTGCTATACGCCCAGTACCCAGTAAAGTGGTAGTGCTGGTACTATACACCCAGTACCCAGTAAAGTGGTAGTCCTGGTACTATACACCCAGTACCCTGTAAAGTGGTAGTGCTGGTGCTATACACCCAGTAACCAGTAAAGTGGTAGTGCTGGTACTATACACCCAGTACCCTGTAAAGTGGTAGTGCTGGTACTATATACCCAGTACCCAGTAAAGTGGTAGTGCTGGTACTATACACCCAGTACCCTGTAAAGTGGTAGTGCTGGTACTATACACCCAGTACCCTGTAAAGTGGTAGTGCTGGTGCTATATACCCAGTACCCTGTAAAGTGGTAGTGCTGGTACTATACACCCAGTACCCTGTAAAGTGGTAGTGCTGGTACTATACACCCAGTACCCTGTAAAGTGGTAGTGCTGGTGCTATACACCCAGTACCCAGTAAAGTGGTAGTGCTGGTGCTATACACCCAGTACCCTGTAAAGTGGTAGTGCTGGTGCTATACACCCAGTACCCTGTAAAGTGGTAGTGCTGGTGCTATACACCCAGTACCCTGTAAAGTGGTAGTGCTGGTACTATACACCCAGTACCCTGTAAAGTGGTAGTGCTGGTACTATATACCCAGTACCCTGTAAAGTGGTAGTGCTGGTGCTATACACCCTGGAAAGTGGTAGTGCTGATGCTATACACCCAGTACCCTGTAAAGTGGTAGTGCTGGTGCTATACACCCTGTAAAGTGGTAGTGCTGGTACTATACACCCAGTACCCAGTAAAGTGGTAGTGCTGGTACTATACACCCAGTACCCTGTAAAGTGGTAGTGCTGGTACTATACACCCAGTACCCTGTAAAGTGGTAGTGCTGGTGCTATATACCTAGTACCCTGTAAAGTGGTAGTGCTGGTGCTATACACCCAGTACCCTGTAAAGTGGTAGTGCTGGTACTATACACCCAGTACCCTGTAAAGTGGTAGTGCTGGTACTATATACCCAGTACCCTGTAAAGTGGTAGTGCTGGTACTATACACCCAGTACCCTGTAAAGTGGTAGTGCTGGTACTATACACCCAGTACCCTGTAAAGTGGTAGTGCTGGTGCTATATACCCAGTACCCTGTAAAGTGGTAGTGCTGGTACTATACACCCAGTACCCTGTAAAGTGGTAGTGCTGGTACTATACACCCAGTACCCTGTAAAGTGGTAGTGCTGGTGCTATACACCCAGTACCCAGTAAAGTGGTAGTGCTGGTGCTATACACCCAGTACCCTGTAAAGTGGTAGTGCTGGTGCTATACACCCAGTACCCTGTAAAGTGGTAGTGCTGGTGCTATACACCCAGTACCCTGTAAAGTGGTAGTGCTGGTACTATACACCCAGTACCCTGTAAAGTGGTAGTGCTGGTACTATATACCCAGTACCCTGTAAAGTGGTAGTGCTGGTGCTATACACCCTGTAAAGTGGTAGTGCTGGTGCTATACACCCAGTACCCTGTAAAGTGGTAGTGCTGGTACCATACACCCAGTACCCTGTAAAGTGGTAGTGCTGGTACTATACACCCAGTACCCTGTAAAGTGGTAGTGCTGGTGCTATATACCCAGTACCCTGTAAAGTGGTAGTGCTGGTGCTATACACCCAGTACCCTGTAAAGTGGTAGTGCTGGTACTATACACCCAGTACCCTGTAAAGTGGTAGTGTTGGTGCTATATACCCAGTACCCTGTAAAGTGGTAGTGCTGGTACTATACACCCAGTACCCAGTAAAGTGGTAGTGCTGGTACTATACACCCAGTACCCTGTAAAGTGGTAGTGCTGGTACTATACACCCAGTACCCTGTAAAGTGGTAGTGCTGGTGCTATATACCCAGTACCCTGTAAAGTGGTAGTGCTGGTACTATACACCCAGTACCCTGTAAAGTGGTAGTGCTGGTACTATACACCCAGTACCCTGTAAAGTGGTAGTGCTGGTGCTATACACCCAGTACCCAGTAAAGTGGTAGTGCTGGTGCTATACACCCAGTACCCTGTAAAGTGGTAGTGCTGGTGCTATACACCCAGTACCCTGTAAAGTGGTAGTGCTGGTACTATACACCCAGTACCCTGTAAAGTGGTAGTGCTGGTACTATATACCCAGTACCCTGTAAAGTGGTAGTGCTGGTACTATACACCCAGTACCCTGTAAAGTGGTAGTGCTGGTACTATACACCCAGTACCCTGTAAAGTGGTAGTGCTGGTGCTATATACCCAGTACCCTGTAAAGTGGTAGTGCTGGTACTATACACCCAGTACCCTGTAAAGTGGTAGTGCTGGTACTATACACCCAGTACCCTGTAAAGTGGTAGTGCTGGTGCTATACACCCAGTACCCAGTAAAGTGGTAGTGCTGGTGCTATACACCCAGTACCCTGTAAAGTGGTAGTGCTGGTGCTATACATCCAGTACCATGTAAAGTGGTAGTGCTGGTGCTATACACCCAGTACCCTGTAAAGTGGTAGTGCTGGTACTATACACCCAGTACCCTGTAAAGTGGTAGTGCTGGTACTATATACCCAGTACCCTGTAAAGTGGTAGTGCTGGTGCTATACACCCTGTAAAGTGGTAGTGCTGGTGCTATACACCCAGTACCCTGTAAAGTGGTAGTGCTGGTACCATACACCCAGTACCCTGTAAAGTGGTAGTGCTGGTACTATACACCCAGTACCCTGTAAAGTGGTAGTGCTGGTGCTATATACCCAGTACCTTGTAAAGTGGTAGTGCTGGTGCTATACACCCAGTACCCTGTAAAGTGGTAGTGCTGGTACTATACACCCAGTACCCTGTAAAGTGGTAGTGTTGGTGCTATATACCCAGTACCCTGTAAAGTGGTAGTGCTGGTACTATACACCCAGTACCCAGTAAAGTGGTAGTGCTGGTACTATACACCCAGTACCCTGTAAAGTGGTAGTGCTGGTACTATACACCCAGTACCCTGTAAAGTGGTAGTGCTGGTGCTATATACCCAGTACCCTGTAAAGTGGTAGTGCTGGTACTATACACCCAGTACCCTGTAAAGTGGTAGTGCTGGTACTATACACCCAGTACCCTGTAAAGTGGTAGTGCTGGTGCTATACACCCAGTACCCAGTAAAGTGGTAGTGCTGGTGCTATACACCCAGTACCCTGTAAAGTGGTAGTGCTGGTGCTATACACCCAGTACCCTGTAAAGTGGTAGTGCTGGTGCTATACACCCAGTACCCTGTAAAGTGGTAGTGCTGGTGCTATACACCCAGTACCCTGTAAAGTGGTAGTGCTGGTACTATACACCCAGTACCCTGTAAAGTGGTAGTGCTGGTACTATATACCCAGTACCCTGTAAAGTGGTAGTGCTGGTGCTATACACCCTGTAAAGTGGTAGTGCTGGTGCTATACACCCAGTACCCTGTAAAGTGGTAGTGCTGGTGCTATACACCCTGTAAAGTGGTAGTGCTGGTACTATACACCCAGTACCCAGTAAAGTGGTAGTGCTGGTACTATACACCCAGTACCCTGTAAAGTGGTAGTGCTGGTACTATACACCCAGTACCCTGTAAAGTGGTAGTGCTGGTGCTATATACCCAGTACCCTGTAAAGTGGTAGTGCTGGTGCTATACACCCAGTACCCTGTAAAGTGGTAGTGCTGGTACTATACACCCAGTACCCTGTAAAGTGGTAGTGCTGGTACTATACACCCAGTACCCTGTAAAGTGGAAGTGTTGGTGCTATATACCCAGTACCCTGTAAAGTGGTAGTGCTGGTACTATACACCCAGTACCCAGTAAAGTGGTAGTGCTGGTACTATATACCCAGTACCCTGTAAAGTGGTAGTGCTGGTGCTATACACCCAGTACCCAGTAAAGTGGTAGTGCTGGTGCTATACACCCTGTAAAGTGGTAGTGGTGGTACTATATACCCAGTACCCTGTAAAGTGGTAGTGCTGGTGCTATATACCCAGTACCCAGTAAAGTGGTAGTGCTGGTACTATACACCCAGTACCCAGTAAAGTGGTAGTGCTGGTACTATATACCCAGTACCCTGTAAAGTGGTAGTGCTGGTGCTATATACCCAGTACCCATTAAAGTGGTAGTGCTGGTACTATACACCCAGTACCCAGTAAAGTGGTAGTGCTGGTAATATATACCCAGTACCCTGTAAAGTGGTAGTGCTGGTGCTATACACCCAGTACCCAGTAAAGTGGTAGTGCTGGTGCTATACACCCAGTACCCAGTAAAGTGGTAGTGCTGGTGCTATACACCCAGTACCCAGTAAAGTGGTAGTGCTGGTACTATACACCCAGTACCCAGTAAAGTGGTAGTGCTGGTGCTATATACCCAGTACCCAGTAAAGTGGTAGTGCTGGTGCTATACACCCAGTACCCAGTAAAGTGGTAGTGCTGGTGCTATACACCCAGTACCCTGTAAAGTGGTAGTGCTGGTACTATACACCCAGTACCCTGTAAAGTGGTAGTGCTGGTGCTATACACCCAGTACCCAGTAAAGTGGTAGTGCTGGTGCTATACACCCAGTACCCAGTAAAGTGGTAGTGCTGGTACTATACACCCAGTACCCTGTAAAGTGGTAGTGCTGGTGCTATACACCCAGTACCCTGTAAAGTGGTAGTGCTGGTGCTATATACCCAGTACCCAGTAAAGTGGTAGTGCTGGTGCTATACACCCTGTAAAGTGGTAGTGCTGGTGCTATACACCCAGTACCCAGTAAAGTGGTAGTGCTGGTGCTATATACCCAGTACCCAGTAAAGTGGTAGTGCTGGTGCTATACACCCTGTAAAGTGGTAGTGCTGGTACTATACACCCAGTACCCTGTAAAGTGGTAGTGCTGGTACTATACACCCAGTACCCTGTAAAGTGGTAGTGCTGGTGCTATATACCCAGTACCCAGTAAAGTGGTAGTGCTGGTGCTATACACCCTGTAAAGTGGTAGTGCTGGTGCTATACACCCAGTACCCAGTAAAGTGGTAGTGCTGGTACTATACACCCAGTACCCTGTAAAGTGGTAGTGCTGGTACTATACACCCAGTACCCAGTAAAGTGGTAGTGCTGGTACTATACACCCAGTACCCAGTAAAGTGGTAGTGCTGGTACTATACACCCAGTAAAGTGGTAGTGCTGGTACTATACAGCCAGTAAAGTGGTAGTGCTGGTACTATACACCCAGTACCCTGTAAAGTGGTAGTGCTGGTACTATACACCCAGTAAAGTGGTAGTGCTGGTGCTATACACCCAGTACCCTGTAAAGTGGTAGTGCTGGTACTATACACCCAGTACCCTGTAAAGTGGTAGTGCTGGTACTATACACCCAGTACCCAGTAAAGTGGTAGTGCTGGTGCTATACACCCAGTAAAGTGGTAGTGCTGGTACTATACACCCAGTACCCAGTAAAGTGGTAGTGCTGGTACTATACACCCAGTACCCTGTAAAGTGGTAGTGCTGGTACTATACACCCAGTACCCTGTAAAGTGGTAGTGCTGGTACTATACACCCAGTACCCTGTAAAGTGGTAGTGCTGGTACTATACACCCAGTACCCTGTAAAGTGGTAGTGCTGGTACTATACACCCAGTACCCTGTAAAGTGGTAGTGCTGGTACTATACACCCAGTACCCTGTAAAGTGGTAGTGCTGGTACTATACACCCAGTACCCTGTAAAGTGGTAGTGCTGGTACTATACACCCAGTACCCTGTAAAGTGGTAGTGCTGGTGCTATATACCCAGTACCCTGTAAAGTGGTAATTCTGGTGCTATATACCCAGTACCCTGTAAAGTGGTAGTGCTGGTACTATACACCCAGTACCCTGTAAAGTGGTAGTGCTGGTACTATACACCCAGTACCCTGTAAAGTGGTAGTGCTGGTACTATACACCCAGTACCCTGTAAAGTGGTAGTGCTGGTACTATATACCCAGTACCCTGTAAAGTGGTAGTGCTGGTGCTATATACCCAGTACCCTGTAAAGTGGTAGTGCTGGTACTATACACCCAGTAAAGTGGTAGTGCTGGTGCTATATACCCAGTAGCCAGTAAAGTGGTAGTGCTGGTGCTATACACCCAGTACCCTGTAAAGTGGTAGTGCTGGTGCTATACACCCAGTACCCAGTAAAGTGGTAGTGCTGGTGCTATACACCCAGTACCCAGTAAAGTGGTAGTGCTGGTGCTATACACCCAGTACCCTGTAAAGTGGTAGTGCTGGTGCTATATACCCAGTACCCTGTAAAGTGGTAGTGCTGGTACTATACACCCAGTAAAGTGGTAGTGCTGGTGCTATACACCCAGTAAAGTGGTAGTGCTGGTGCTATATACCCAGTACCCAGTAAAGTGGTAGTGCTGGTGCTATATACCCAGTACCCAGTAAAGTGGTAGTGCTGGTGCTATACACCCAGTACCCTGTAAAGTGGTAGTGCTGGTGCTATACACCCAGTACCCTGTAAAGTGGTAGTGCTGGTGCTATATACCCAGTACCCAGTAAAGTGGTAGTGCTGGTGCTATACACCCAGTAAAGTGGTAGTGCGGGTGCTATACACCCAGTAAAGTGGTAGTGCTGGTACTATACACCCAGTAAAGTGGTAGTGCTGGTGCTATACACCCAGTAAAGTGGTAGTGCTGGTGCTATATACCCAGTACCCAGTAAAGTGGTAGTGCTGCTGCTATACACCCAGTACCCTGTAAAGTGGTAGTGCTGGTGCTATACACCCAGTACCCAGTAAAGTGGTAGTGCTGGTGCTATACACCCAGTACCCTGTAAAGTGGTAGTGCTGGTGCTATATACCCAGTACCCAGTAAAGTGGTAGTGCTGGTGCTATACACCCAGTAAAGTGGTAGTGCTGGTACTATACACCCAGTAAAGTGGTAGTGCTGGTGCTATACACCCAGTAAAGTGGTAGTGCTGGTGCTATATACCCAGTACCCAGTAAAGTGGTAGTGCTGGTGCTATACACCCAGTACCCAGTAAAGTGGTAGTGCTGGTGCTATACACCCAGTACCCTGTAAAGTGGTAGTGCTGGTGCTATACACCCAGTACCCTGTAAAGTGGTAGTGCTGGTGCTATACACCCAGTACCCTGTAAAGTGGTAGTGCTGGTGCTATACACCCAGTACCCTGTAAAGTGGTAGTGCTGGTACTATATACCCAGTACCCTGTAAAGTGGTAGTGCTGGTGCTATATACCCAGTACCCTGTAAAGTGGTAGTGCTGGTACTATATACCCAGTACCCAGTAAAGTGGTAGTGCTGGTACTATACACCCAGTACCCAGTAAAGTGGTAGTGCTGGTACTATACACCCAGTACCCAGTAAAGTGGTAGTGCTGGTACTATATACCCAGTACCCAGTAAAGTGGTAGTGCTGGTGCTATACACCCAGTACCCAGTAAAGTGGTAGTGCTGGTGCTATACACCCAGTACCCTGTAAAGTGGTAGTGCTGGTGCTATATACCCAGTACCCAGTAAAGTGGTAGTGCTGGTACTATACACCCAGTACCCAGTAAAGTGGTAGTGCTGGTGCTATACACCCAGTACCCAGTAAAGTGGTAGTGCTGGTACTATATACCCAGTACCCAGTAAAGTGGTAGTGCTGGTGCTATACACCCAGTACCCAGTAAAGTGGTAGTGCTGGTGCTATACACCCAGTACCCTGTAAAGTGGTAGTGCTGGTGCTATATACCCAGTACCCAGTAAAGTGGTAGTGCTGGTGCTATATACCCAGTACCCAGTAAAGTGGTAGTGCTGGTGCTATACACCCAGTACCCTGTAAAGTGGTAGTGCTGTTGCTATATACCCAGTACCCAGTACCCTGTAAAGTGGTAGTGCTGTTGCTATATACCCAGTACCCAGTAAAGTGGTAGTGCGGGTACTATACACCCAGTACCCTGTAAAGTGGTAGTGCTGGTGCTATAAACCCAGTACCCTGTAAAGTGGTAGTGCTGGTGCTATATACCCAGTACCCTGTAAAGTGGTAGTGCTGGTACTATATACCCAGTACCCTGTAAAGTGGTAGTGCTGGTGCTATACACCCAGTACCCTGTAAAGTGGTAGTGCTGGTGCTATATACCCAGTACCCTGTAAAGTGGTAGTGCTGGTGCTATACACCCAGTACCCAGTAAAGTGGTAGTGCTGTTGCTATATACCCAGTACCCAGTAAAGTGGTAGTGCTGGTGCTATACACCCAGTACCTAGTAAAGTTGTAGTGCTGGTGCTATACACCCAGTACCCTGTAAAGTGGTAGTGCTGGTGCTATATACCCAGTACCCTGTAAAGTGGTAGTGCTGGTACTATACACCCAGTAAAGTGGTAGTGCTGGTGCTATACACCCAGTAAAGTGGTAGTGCTGGTGCTATATACCCAGTACCCAGTAAAGTGGTAGTGCTGGTGCTATACACCCAGTACCCTGTAAAGTGGTAGTGCTGCTGCTATACACCCAGTACCCAGTAAAGTGGTAGTGCTGGTGCTATACACCCAGTACCCAGTAAAGTGGTAGTGCTGGTGCTATACACCCAGTACCCTGTAAAGTGGTAGTGCTGGTGCTATATACCCAGTACCCTGTAAAGTGGTAGTGCTGGTACTATACACCCAGTAAAGTGGTAGTGCTGGTGCTATACACCCAGTAAAGTGGTAGTGCTGGTGCTATATACCCAGTACCCAGTAAAGTGGTAGTGCTGGTGCTATACACCCAGTACCCTGTAAAGTGGTAGTGCTGGTGCTATACACCCAGTACCCAGTAAAGTGGTAGTGCTGGTGCTATACACCCAGTACCCTGTAAAGTGGTAGTGCTGGTGCTATACACCCAGAACCCAGTAAAGTGGTAGTGCTGGTGCTATACACCCAGTACCCAGTAAAGTGGTAGTGCTGGTGCTATACACCCAGTACCCTGTAAAGTGGTAGTGCTGGTGCTATACACCCAGTACCCTGTAAAGTGGTAGTGCTGGTGCTATACACCCAGTACCCAGTAAAGTGGTAGTGCTGGTGCTATACACCCAGTACCCAGTATAGTGGTAGTGCTGGTGCTATACACCCAGTACCCAGTAAAGTGGTAGTGCTGGTGCTATACACCCAGTACCCTGTAAAGTGGTAGTGCTGGTGCTATACACCCAGTACCCAGTAAAGTGGTAGTGCTGGTGCTATACACCCAGTACCCAGTAAAGTGGTAGTGCTGGTGCTATACACCCAGTACCCTGTAAAGTGGTAGTGCTGGTGCTATACACCCAGTACCCTGTAAAGTGGTAGTGCTGGTGCTATACACCCAGTACCCTGTAAAGTGGTAGTGCTGGTACTATATACCCAGTACCCTGTAAAGTGGTAGTGCTGGTGCTATATACCCAGTACCCTGTAAAGTGGTAGTGCTGGTGCTATACACCCAGTACCCAGTAAAGTGGTAGTGCTGGTACTATATACCCAGTACCCAGTAAAGTGGTAGTGCTGGTGCTATACACCCAGTACCCTGTAAAGTGGTAGTGCTGGTGCTATACACCCAGTACCCAGTAAAGTGTTAGTGCTGGTGCTATACACCCAGTACCCAGTAAAGTGGTAGTGCTGGTGCTATACACCCAGTACCCTGTAAAGTGGTAGTGCTGGTGCTATACACCCAGTACCCTGTAAAGTGGTAGTGCTGGTGCTATACACCCAGTACCCAGTAAAGTGGTAGTGCTGGTGCTATACACCCAGTACCCTGTAAAGTGGTAGTGCTGGTACTATACACCCAGTACCCTGTAAAGTGGTAGTGCTGGTGCTATACACCCAGTACCCTGTAAAGTGGTAGTGCTGGTGCTATACACCCAGTACCCTGTAAAGTGGTAGTGCTGGTACTATACACCCAGTACCCTGTAAAGTGGTAGTGCTGGTGCTATATACCCAGTACCCTGTAAAGTGGTAGTGCTGGTGCTATACACCCAGTACCCTGTAAAGTGGTAGTGCTGGTGCTATACACCCAGTACCCTGTAAAGTGGTAGTGCTGGTGCTATATACCCAGTACCCTGTAAAGTGGTAGTGCTGGTGCTATACACCCAGTACCCTGTAAAGTGGTAGTGCTGGTGCTATACACCCAGTACCCTGTAAAGTGGTAGTGCTGGTGCTATACACCCAGTACCCTGTAAAGTGGTAGTGCTGGTACTATACACCCAGTACCCTGTAAAGTGGTAGTGCTGGTGCTATATACCCAGTACCCTGTAAAGTGGTAGTGCTGGTGCTATACACCCAGTACCCTGTAAAGTGGTAGTGCTGGTGCTATACACCCAGTACCCTGTAAAGTGGTAGTGCTGGTGCTATATACCCAGTACCCTGTAAAGTGGTAGTGCTGGTGCTATACACCCAGTTCCCTGTAAAGTGGTAGTGCTGGTGCTATACACCCAGTACCCTGTAAAGTGGTAGTGCTGGTACTATACACCCAGTACCCTGTAAAGTGGTAGTGCTGGTGCTATACACCCAGTACCCTGTAAAGTGGTAGTGCTGGTGCTATACACCCAGTACCCTGTAAAGTGGTAGTGCTGGTGCTATATACCCAGTACCCAGTAAAGTGGTAGTGCTGGTACTATATACCCAGTACCCAGTAAAGTGGTAGTGCTGGTACTATATACCCAGTAAAGTGGTAGTGCTGGTGCTATATACCCAGTACCCTGTAAAGTGGTAGTGCTGGTACTATATACCCAGTACCCAGTAAAGTGGTAGTGCTGGTGCTATACACCCAGTACCCTGTAAAGTGGTAGTGCTGGTACTATATACCCAGTACCCAGTAAAGTGGTAGTGCTGGTGCTATACACCCAGTACCCTGTAAAGTGGTAGTGCTGGTACTATACACCCAGTAAAGTGGTAGTGCTGGTACTATACACCCAGTACCCTGTAAAGTGGTAGTGCTGGTACTATATACCCAGTACCCTGTAAAGTGGTAGTGCTGGTACTATATACCCAGTACCCTGTAAAGTGGTAGTGCTGGTGCTATATACCCAGTACCCTGTAAAGTGGTAGTGCTGGTACTATATACCCAGTACCCTGTAAAGTGGTAGTGCTGGTACTATACACCCAGTACCCTGTAAAGTGGTAGTGCTGGTGCTATATACCCAGTACCCAGTAAAGTGGTAATGCTGGTGCTATATACCCAGTACCCTGTAAAGTGGTAGTGCTGGTGCTATACACCCAGTACCCTGTAAAGTGGTAGTGCTGGTGCTATATACCCAGTACCCTGTAAAGTGGTAGTGCTGGTGCTATATACCCAGTACCCTGTAAAGTGGTAGTGCTGGTGCTATACACCCAGTACCCTGTAAAGTGGTAGTGCTGGTACTATACACCCAGTACCCTGTAAAGTGGTAGTGCTGGTGCTATATACCCAGTACCCTGTAAAGTGGTAGTGCTGGTGCTATATACCCAGTAAAGTGGTAGTGCTGGTGCTATATACCCAGTACCCTGTAAAGTGGTAGTGCTGGTGCTATACACCCAGTACCCTGTAAAGTGGTAGTGCTGGTGCTATATACCCAGTAAAGTGGTAGTGCTGGTGCTATATACCCAGTACCCTGTAAAGTGGTAGTGCTGGTACTATACACCCAGTACCCTGTAAAGTGGTAGTGCTGGTGCTATACACCCAGTACCCTGTAAAGTGGTAGTGCTGTTGTCAAGGTAAAATGCACCCTGTGATAAACTGTGCCATATATTTGGCAACAATAAAAGAGATTAGAATTGAGAGGGAATGCAAGAACACTTTAATGGAGAAGCATCAAAGTCCAGATTGGGTGTTTCAGGAGGTTATAATGTCAAGACTGAATAATCATCATCATATCATTATCATTATGATCATCCTTTTTACCTTGGCTTTTCCACGCTGGCAGAGGTTGGAAGGGACTTTTTGAGACAATGAAACCAAATATCAACGATGCTGCATAATAAACTAAAATGTAATATTGCTAATAGAAGTAAAAACCCCTTTTGTCATGAATTACCATGGGATTTGCACCTAAAAAGTTTCCCTTCCGAGGTACAATCCCTGCAGTCGCCCATGCATACCAGTCTCCCCTCTCCACACCAAGGGAAAGGCAATGGCTGATACAGTTTGGTACCAGTGACGTTGCAACTCATTTCTACAGCTGAGTAAACTGGAGCAACATGAAATAAAGTGTCTTGCTCAAGAACACAACATGTCTGGGGATCAAACTCACAACCTCACGGCTGTAAATCCCACTTTCTAACCACAAAACCACAGCAATACAAAATAGTACATTAAAAAATTGTTGAGATATGTATCTTGTAATGAATATTACTATTACATATTGCATACTTGTGTAGAGAAGAGGTAGAGTGAGCTAGCAGCCAGACTAACAGGAAAGCAAGACTTTGTATGTAATAGACATTCAAGGACAATTAATAGTAAGAGTGTATATGATATTGACTTTTACAATCCCAGAAAGGATTTATAGAAGTGGTTGATAACTTCTGCTACCTAGGTAATATAGCAGTGAAAGAGAGTGCTCCAAGAACATAGTAGCTAGAAAAAAAGACAAGATAGAAGAAATTTAGGGGGTACTACCTCTTGACAATGAAAGGTTTCTACTTATGAACAAAAGGTCAGCTGTATGTAGAAGATATATGAACACTAGAGAGAAATGAAGCAAGCATATTTCAATGGATGCGCAATGTTAATGTGTAAGAATGACATAGCATAGATGAACTGATAGACAAACTGGATATAAGAGGAATCAGATATCAGAAGAGAAAAGACTGTGCTGGTATGGACATGTGATACATATGGTGAAAATGTGCCAAAAACTCCCAGTGAAAGAAAGTTGCAGTAGAAGACCAAGGGTGACTTGGGTGGAGATGGTGAGAGCTGATCTTAAATCACTGAAGTACACAGCTGAGATGAAAGAAGGCAGTAAGTGGAGAGATGTACTGAAAAAGACCTCTCCAATCCATGCAAGTATGGAACAGTGGATGTAAAATGATGATGATGACTTTTAAAATATGTCAGAAATGCCAGTGGACAGGTTATCAGAGATCAAGTCAGTATCGAAGCTGTTGTTTTCCCAGACATGATATTGTCTATATCATCATTTAATGTCTATTGTCCATGTTTATATGGATTAGACCAGTTGTCATGTACCACACAAGACAGGTCAACTGACCACATCTGTCTCATTCACTATCGTTTCAGGTTGGTCTCTATGGCTATACGTCCTTCCGAATGCCAACCACCTTACAGGGCGGTTTGGGTACATTTTATTATGGCACCAACACAACCACCTTACAGGGTGGACGGGGTACATTTTATTATGGCACCAACACAGGCACCTTACAGGGTGGACTGGGTACATTTTATCATGGCACCAACAGCCACCTTACAGGGTGGACTGGGTACATTTTATTATGGCACCAACACAGCCACCTTATAGGGTGGACGGGATACATTTTATTATGGCACTAACACTACAACCTTACAGGGTGGACGGGGTTCATTTTATCATGGCACCAACACAGCCACCTTACAGAGTGGACTGGGTACATTTTATCATGGCACCAACAGCCACCTTACAGGGTGGACTGGGTACATTTTATCATGGCACCAACACTACAACCTTACAGGGTGGACTGGGTACATTTTATTATGGCACCAACACTACCTTATAGAGTGGACTGGGTACATTTTATTATGGCACTAACACTACCTCATTACATACATGTGTGCGCATATATATACATACATACATGCATATACATATGCATGTATGTATGTATAGTCCCATAACTCCCTCTGGAGTTGCAGGGGCACCATATTGACATACAGTGTTTCTTGGGTATTTCTAAACTTGGTGGAGTCCATCTCCTCCCCAGGTCTGAATACAACAGATTTCTTCCAGAGAAGGATGATGTGTTGTTTCTTTGAGCAAGACACTTTATTTCACGTTGCTCCAGTTCACTCAGCTGTAGAAATGAGATGATAGGGTCTGGGGTCCATATCACTCCACTGCAAAGTGGTCGTGTAGGTGCCACAGCAAAAAAGCACCCAGCACTCACTGTAAATGAGGTTGGTGTTAGGAAGGGCATCCAGCTGTAGAAATCAAGCCAGAATCAGTTCCCATCCCACCCTTGCAAGCAGGGTAAAAGTGAACCTAAAATGAAATGATGATGATGAAGGATAGAGAGGGTGGGAGAAAGAGATAGAGAGGAAGAATCAACCCCAGTACTTGAGTGGTACTTTATTTTTATATTGATCTCAAATGGAATACATGCACATGAGAGGGGGGAGAAGGGGGGGGATATGGAAAAGGAGGGGGAGAGTGAGAGTGGGGCGAGGAGAGAGAGAGATAATTTAACAGTTACCTTTTTCTTAGTCTTTGTTTGTGTGATATCAATAACACCATCTTCCCGGTCTCCTCTGTACAAAGTAATCCGAACATAGGGATCACTGAAACAGATGAAAATAATGTTAGTATATATACACACATACATACATATATATATGCACACACACACACATTACATATAGATTAAATGACATTACCCCTACAATATCATCATCATTTTACGTCCGCTTTTCCCTGCTTGCAAGGGTGGGACAGGAACTGACTCTGGCTTGATTTCTACAGCTGGATGCCCTTCCTAACACCAACCTCATTTACAGTGAGTGCTGGGTGCTTTTTTGCCGTGGCACCTCCACGACCACTTTACAGTGGAATGATAGGGACCCCAGACCCTATCATCTCATTTCTACAGCTGAGTAAACTGGAGCAATGTGAAATAAAGTGTCTTGCTGAAGGAAACAACACATCACCTGGTCTGAGAATTGAACTCACAACCTTTCGATTGCAAGCCCAATGCTCTAACCACTAAGCCATGTGCCTACAATATGTAAAATTAAAATAATTGTTTCTACTATAGGCACAAGACCAACAATTTGAAGGGGAGGGGAAAGTTGATTAAATCGACTCCAGTGCATTACTGGTACTTTATTTTATTGACCCCGTAAGGATGAAAGGCAAAACATTTGAAGAAGAAAAAGGAGAATGAGTACAAGAAGAAGTACAAGTTATTTTAAAAGAGAAAAAGTATATAGTTGATTGCTTCTTCCCCTGTACATTGGTTACAGAAGAAAGAAGAAAAAGGTCACCTACAATATAGCAATATGAATGGAACTTTTGGGGTTCCCCCACCCCCAACACCCAGAGGCTCATTAAACAAGTGCTTATCCTGGCTTCATCAGCATTAAGTGACAGATTACAAGACACCCAATTGAACAGGACTTCACTCCACAACAAGACTCCCCGTTGAATAGGACACCAATCCACAAGACTCCCTGTTGAACAGGACACCAATCCATTACAGAATTAACCCCCAACTATTGTTGGTACCCAATTTCAGAGGAATATACTAGTGCAAAGAGAAATGAAGTCTCTTTCTGAAGAATACAACACATAACCTAGTCCAGGAATTGAACCCATGACATTATGATCATAAGTCTAACATCCTTACTACTAAGCTACACACCTCCACTATCCATGGAGTAGTTTAGTCATTAAATGAAAATCTAGTATTTTATACAACCATTCTAAATTGTAATAACACCAACTAACAATCAGAGTTAAAGATTTCAACAATTTAGAGAGAAAACCTTAATTAGAGCAAATAACACTTGAGATTCATTGAAGAACATTTCAATTTTACAGTTTTTCTGTTTTTAATTACTGTAAGTATAGAGTGACCCAGGTTAACTGCCATTTTGAGGGTTATTAATTATAATGGAGTAATTGTTTCATATGTTTCTAGTCATAACTTGTTATAACTCTGTGATAGGTTTCTGTTACCTCTCCAGGTAGCTATAAACTTTTAGATATTTACAAGTGATGTTTATAGTTCTGGAAGAGAAAGCGATGTGAGGTGGAATAACAAAACCAGATATCAAAATTAAACAATGAAGTTATCATCATCAACATCGTTTTTACATCAACTTTTCAGTGCAGTCATGGGTTGGACAGGACGTTTTGAAGCAATCTTTTACAACCGGGTGCCCTTTCTCACAGTAATACTTTTAGTCATTTCATACGACACACAGGGATATGGTGTACTTATTTTAAACTGGATACATGGTATATCACCAGTTAAACCATGCAAGAAAAAAAACAACCAAAGAAAATTTGTTAATGAAAGTAATATTTCACAAGAAAACAAAAGTCAAGACTCTAGCTGTGGACACTGTTCAAGTCAAGACTAGCTGTGGACACAGTTCAAGTCAAGACTAGCTGTGGACACAGTTCAAGTCAAGACTAGCTGTGGACACAGTTCAAGTCAAGACTAGCTGTGGACACAGTTCAAGTCAAGACTAGCTGTGGACACAGTTCAAGTCAAGACTAGCTGTGGACACAGTTCAAGTCAAGACTAGCTGTGGACACAGTTCAAGTCAAGACTAGCTGTGGACACAGTTCAAGTCAAGACTAGCTGTGGACACAGTTCAAGTCAAGACTAGCTGTGGACACAGTTCAAGTCAAGACTAGCTGTGGACACAGTTCAAGTCAAGACTAGCTGTGGACACAGTTCAAGTCAAGACTAGCTGTGGACACAGTTCAAGTCAAGACTAGCTGTGGACACAGTTCAAGTCAAGACTAGCTGTGGACACAGTTCAAGTCAAGACTAGCTGTGGACACAGTTCAAGTCAAGACTAGCTGTGGACACTGTTCAAGTCAAGACTAGCTGTGGTCACGGTTCAAGTCAAGAGTAGCTGTGGACACAGTTCAAGTCAAGACTAGCTGTGGACACAGTTCAAGTCAAGACTAGCTGTGGACACTGTTCAAGTCAAGACTAGCTGTGGACACAGTTCAAGTCAAGACTAGCTGTGGACACAGTTCAAGTCAAGACTAGCTGTAGACACAGTTCAAGTCAAGACTAGCTGTGGACACTGTTCAAGTCAAGACTAGCTGTGGACACAGTTCAAGTCAAGACTAGCTGTGGACACAGTTCAAGTCAAGACTAGCTGTGGACACAGTTCAAGTCAAGACTAGCTATGGACACAGTTCAAGTCAAGACTAGCTGTGAACACTGTTCAAGTCAAGACTAGCTGTAGACACTGTTCAAGTCAAGACTAGCTGTGGACACTGTTCAAGTCAAGACTAGCTGTGGACACAGTTCAAGTCAAGACTAGCTGTGGACACAGTTCAAGTCAAGACTAGCTGTGGACACAGTTCAAGTCAAGACTAGCAGTGGACACTGTTCAAGTCAAGACTAGCTGTGGACACTGTTCAAGTCAAGACTAGCTGTAGACACAGTTCAAGTCAAGACTAGCTGTGGACACTGTTCAAGTCAAGACTAGCTGTGGACACTGTTCAAGTCAAGACTAGCTGTGGACACAGTTCAAGTCAAGACTAGCTGTGGACACAGTTCAAGTCAAGACTAGCTGTGGACACTGTTCAAGTCAAGACTAGCTGTGGACACAGTTCAAGTCAAGACTAGCTGTGGACACAGTTCAAGTCAAGACTAGCTGTAGACACAGTTCAAGTCAAGACTAGCTGTGGACACAGTTCAAGTCAAGACTAGCTGTGGACACAGTTCAAGTCAAGACTAGCTGTGGACACAGTTCAAGTCAAGACTAGCTGTGGACACAGTTCAAGTCAAGACTAGCTGTGGACACAGTTCAAGTCAAGACTAGCTGTGGACACTGTTCAAGTCAAGACTAGCTGTGGACACAGTTCAAGTCAAGACTAGCTGTGGACACAGTTCAAGTCAAGACTAGCTGTGGACACAGTTCAAGTCAAGACTAGCTGTGGACACAGTTCAAGTCAAGACTAGCTGTGGACACTGTTCAAGTCAAGACTAGCTGTAGACACAGTTCAAGTCAAGACTAGCTGTGGACACAGTTCAAGTCAAGACTAGCTGTGGACACTGTTCAAGTCAAGACTAGCTGTGGACACTGTTCAAGTCAAGACTAGCTGTCGACACTGTTCAAGTCAAGACTAGCTGTGGACACTGTTCAAGTCAAGACTAGCTGTGGACACTGTTCAAGTCAAGACTAGCTGTGGACACTGTTCAAGTCAAGACTAGCTGTGGACACAGTTCAAGTCAAGACTAGCTGTGGACACAGTTCAAGTCAAGACTAGCTGTGGACACAGTTCAAGTCAAGACTAGCTGTGGACACTGTTCAAGTCAAGACTAGCTGTGGACACTGTTCAAGTCAAGACTAGCTGTGGACACAGTTCAAGTCAAGACTAGCTGTGGACACAGTTCAAGTCAAGACTAGCTGTGGACACAGTTCAAGTCAAGACTAGCTGTGGACACAGTTCAAGTCAAGACTAGCTGTGGACACAGTTCAAGTCAAGACTAGCTGTGGACACTGTTCAAGTCAAGACTAGCTGTAGACACAGTTCAAGTCAAGACTAGCTGTGGACACAGTTCAAGTCAAGACTAGCTGTGGACACTGTTCAAGTCAAGACTAGCTGTGGACACTGTTCAAGTCAAGACTAGCTGTGGACACTGTTCAAGTCAAGACTAGCTGTGGACACTGTTCAAGTCAAGACTAGCTGTGGACACTGTTCAAGTCAAGACTAGCTGTGGACACTGTTCAAGTCAAGACTAGCTGTGGACACAGTTCAAGTCAAGACTAGCTGTGGACACAGTTCAAGTCAAGACTAGCTGTGGACACAGTTCAAGTCAAGACTAGCTGTGGACACTGTTCAAGTCAAGACTAGCTGTGGACACTGTTCAAGTCAAGACTAGCTGTGGACACAGTTCAAGTCAAGACTAGCTGTGGACACGGTTCAAGTCAAGACTAGCTGTGGACACAGTTCAAGTCAAGACTAGCTGTGGACACAGTTCAAGTCAAGACTAGCTGTGGACACAGTTCAAGTCAAGACTAGCTGTGGACACAGTTCAAGTCAAGACTAGCTGTGGACACTGTTCAAGTCAAGACTAGCTGTGGACACAGTTCAAGTCAAGACTAGCTGTGGACACAGTTCAAGTCAAGACTAGATGTGGACACTGTTCAAGTCAAGACTAGCTGTGGACACTGTTCAAGTCAAGACTAGCTGTGGACACTGTTCAAGTCAAGACTAGCTGTGGACACTGTTCAAGTCAAGACTAGCTGTGGACACTGTTCAAGTCAAGACTAGCTGTGGACACTGTTCAAGTCAAGACTAGCTGTGGACACTGTTCAAGTCAAGACTAGCTGTGGACACTGTTCAAGTCAAGACTAGCTGTGGACACAGTTCAAGTCAAGACTAGCTGTGGACACAGTTCAAGTCAAGACTAGCTGTGGACACAGTTCAAGTCAAGACTAGCTGTGGACACTGTTCAAGTCAAGACTAGCTGTGGACACTGTTCAAGTCAAGACTAGCTGTGGACACTGTTCAAGTCAAGACTAGCTGTGGACACTGTTCAAGTCAAGACTAGCTGTGGACACTGTTCAAGTCAAGACTAGCTGTGGACACTGTTCAAGTCAAGACTAGCTGTGGACACAGTTCAAGTCAAGACTAGCTGTGGACACAGTTCAAGTCAAGACTAGCTGTGGACACAGTTCAAGTCAAGACTAGCTGTGGACACAGTTCAAGTCAAGACTAGATGTGGACACTGTTCAAGTCAAGACTAGCTGTGGACACTGTTCAAGTCAAGACTAGCTGTGGACACTGTTCAAGTCAAGACTAGCTGTGGACACTGTTCAAGTCAAGACTAGCTGTGGACACTGTTCAAGTCAAGACTAGCTGTGGACACAGTTCAAGTCAAGACTAGCTGTGGACACAGTTCAAGTCAAGACTAGCTGTGGACACTGTTCAAGTCAAGACTAGCTGTGGACACAGTTCAAGTCAAGACTAGCTGTAGACACAGTTCAAGTCAAGACTAGCTGTAGACACAGTTCAAGTCAAGACTAGCTGTGGACACAGTTCAAGTCAAGACTAGCTGTAGACACAGTTCAAGTCAAGACTAGCTGTGGACACAGTTCAAGTCAAGACTAGCTGTGGACACAGTTCAAGTCAAGACTAGCTGTGGACACTGTTCAAGTCAAGACTAGATGTGGACACAGTTCAAGTCAAGACTAGCTGTGGACACTGTTCAAGTCAAGACTAGATGTGGACACTGTTCAAGTCAAGACTAGCTGTGGACACTGTTCAAGTCAAGACTAGCTGTGGACACAGTTCAAGTCAAGACTAGCTGTGGACACTGTTCAAGTCAAGACTAGCTGTGGACACAGTTCAAGTCAAGACTAGCTGTGGATACAGTTCAAGTCAAGACTAGCTGTGGACACTGTTCAAGTCAAGACTAGCTGTGGACACTGTTCAAGTCAAGACTAGCTGTGGACACTGTTCAAGTCAAGACTAGCTGTGGACACAGTTCAAGTCAAGACTAGCTGTGGACACAGTTCAAGTCAAGACTAGCTGTGGACACTGTTCAAGTCAAGACTAGCTGTGGACACTGTTCAAGTCAAGACTAGCTGTGGACACAGTTCAAGTCAAGACTAGCTGTGGACACAGTTCAAGTCAAGACTAGCTGTGGACACAGTTCAAGTCAAGACTAGCTGTGGACACTGTTCAAGTCAAGACTAGCTGTGGACACAGTTCAAGTCAAGACTAGCTGTGGACACAGTTCAAGTCAAGACTAGCTGTGGACACTGTTCAAGTCAAGACTAGCTGTGGACACAGTTCAAGTCAAGACTAGCTGTGGACACAGTTCAAGTCAAGACTAGCTGTGGACACAGTTCAAGTCAAGACTAGCTGTGGACACAGTTCAAGTCAAGACTAGCTGTGGACACAGTTCAAGTCAAGACTAGCAGTGGACACAGTTCAAGTCAAGACTAGCTGTGGACACTGTTCAAGTCAAGACTAGCTGTAGACACAGTTCAAGTCAAGACTAGCTGTGGACACTGTTCAAGTCAAGACTAGCTGTGGACAGTTCAAGTCAAGACTAGCTGTGGACACTGTTCAAGTCAAGACTAGCTGTGGACACAGTTCAAGTCAAGACTAGCTGTGGACACAGTTCAAGTCAAGACTAGCTGTGGACACAGTTCAAGTCAAGACTAGCTGTGGACACAGTTCAAGTCAAGACTAGCTGTGGACACTGTTCAAGTCAAGACTAGCTGTGGACACAGTTCAAGTCAAGACTAGCTGTGGACACTGTTCAAGTCAAGACTAGCTGTGGACACTGTTCAAGTCAAGACTAGCTGTGGACACAGTTCAAGTCAAGACTAGCTGTAGACACAGTTCAAGTCAAGACTAGCTGTGGACACAGTTCAAGTCAAGACTAGCTGTGGACACTGTTCAAGTCAAGACTAGCAGTGGACACAGTTCAAGTCAAGACTAGCTGTGGACACTGTTCAAGTCAAGACTAGCTGTGGACACTGTTCAAGTCAAGACTAGCTGTGGACACAGTTCAAGTCAAGACTACCTGTGGACACAGTTCAAGTCAAGACTAGCTGTGGACACAGTTCAAGTCAAGACTAGCAGTGGACACAGTTCAAGTCAAGACTAGCTGTGGACACTGTTCAAGTCAAGACTAGCTGTGGACACTGTTCAAGTCAAGACTAGCTGTGGACACAGTTCAAGTCAAGACTAGCTGTGGACACAGTTCAAGTCAAGACTAGCTGTGGACACAGTTCAAGTCAAGACTAGCTGTGGACACAGTTCAAGTGAAGACTAGCTGTGGACACAGTTCAAGTCAAGACTAGCTGTGGACACAGTTCAAGTCAAGACTAGCTGTGGACACAGTTCAAGTCAAGACTAGCTCTGGACACAGTTCAAGCCAAGACTAGCTGTGAACACTGTTCAAGTCAAGACTAGCTGTGAACACTGTTCAAGTCAAGACTAGCAGTGGACGCAGTTCAAGTCAAGACTAGCTGTGGACACTGTTCAAGTCAAGACTAGCTGTGGACACAGTTCAAGTCAAGACTAGCTGTGGACACAGTTCAAGTCAAGACTAGCTGTGGACACAGTTCAAGTCAAGACTAGCTGTGGACACAGTTCAAGTCAAGACTAGCTGTGGACACAGTTCAAGTCAAGACTAGCTGTGGACACAGTTCAAGTCAAGACTAGCTGTGGACATTGTTCAAGTCAAGACTAGCAGTGGACACAGTTCAAGTCAAGACTAGCTGTGGACACAGTTCAAGTCAAGACTAGCTGTGGACACAGTTCAAGTCAAGACTAGCTGTGGACACTGTTCAAGTCAAGACTAGATGTGGACACTGTTCAAGTCAAGACTAGCTGTGGACACAGTTCAAGTCAAGACTAGCTGTGGACACAGTTCAAATCAAGACTAGATGTGGACACTGTTCAAGTCAAGACTAGCTGTGGACACAGTTCAAGTCAAGACTAGCTGTGGACACAGTTCAAGTCAAGACTAGCTGTGGACACAGTTCAAGTCAAGACTAGCTGTAGACACAGTTCAAGTCAAGACTAGCTGTGGACACAGTTCAAGTCAAGACTAGCTGTGGACACAGTTCAAGTCAAGACTAGCTGTGGACACAGTTCAAGTCAAGACTAGCTGTGGACACAGTTCAAGTCAAGACTAGCTGTGGACACAGTTCAAGTCAAGACTAGCTGTGGACACTGTTCAAGTCAAGACTAGCTGTGGACACAGTTCAAGTCAAGACTAGCTGTGGACACAGTTCAAGTCAAGACTAGCTGTGGACACAGTTCAAGTCAAGACTAGCTGTGGACATTGTTCAAGTCAAGACTAGCAGTGGACACAGTTCAAGTCAAGACTAGCTGTGGACACAGTTCAAGTCAAGACTAGCTGTGGACACAGTTCAAGTCAAGACTAGCTGTGGACACTGTTCAAGTCAAGACTAGATGTGGACACTGTTCAAGTCAAGACTAGCTGTGGACACAGTTCAAGTCAAGACTAGCTGTGGACACAGTTCAAATCAAGACTAGATGTGGACACTGTTCAAGTCAAGACTAGCTGTGGACACAGTTCAAGTCAAGACTAGCTGTGGACACAGTTCAAGTCAAGACTAGCTGTGGACACAGTTCAAGTCAAGACTAGCTGTAGACACAGTTCAAGTCAAGACTAGCTGTGGACACAGTTCAAGTCAAGACTAGCTGTGGACACAGTTCAAGTCAAGACTAGCTGTAGACATAGTTCAAGTCAAGACTAGCTGTGGACACAGTTCAAGTCAAGACTAGCTGTGGACACAGTTCAAGTCAAGACTAGCTGTAGACACAGTTCAAGTCAAGACTAGCTGTGGACACAGTTCAAGTCAAGACTAGCTGTGGACACAGTTCAAGTCAAGACTAGCTGTAGACACAGTTCAAGTCAAGACTAGCTGTGGACATAGTTCAAGTCAAGACTAGCTGTGGACACAGTTCAAGTCAAGACTAGCTGTGGACACAGTTCAAGTCAAGACTAGCTGTGGACACAGTTCGAGTCAAGACTAGCTGTGGACACTGTTCAAGTCAAGACTAGCTGTGGACACAGTTCAAGTCAAGACTAGCTGTGGACACAGTTCAAGTCAAGACTAGCTGTGGACACAGTTCAAGTCAAGACTAGCTGTGGACACAGTTCAAGTCAAGACTAGCTGTAGACACAGTTCAAGTCAAGACTAGCTGTGGACACAGTTCAAGTCAAGACTAGCTGTGGACACTGTTCAAGTCAAGACTAGCTGTGGACACAGTTCAAGTCAAGACTAGCTGTGGACACAGTTCAAGTCAAGACTAGCTGTGGACACAGTTCAAGTCAAGACTAGCTGTGGACACAGTTCAAGTCAAGACTAGCTGTAGACACAGTTCAAGTCAAAACTAGCTGTAGACACAGTTCAAGTCAAGACTAGCTGTGGACACAGTTCAAGTCAAGACTAGCTGTAGACACAGTTCAAGTCAAGACTAGCTGTGGACACTGTTCAAGTCAAGACTAGCTGTGGACACTGTTCAAGTCAAGACTAGCTGTAGACACAGTTCAAGTCAAGACTAGCTGTAGACACAGTTCAAGTCAAGACTAGCTGTGGAGACAGTTCAAGTCAAGACTAGCTGTGGACACAGTTCAAGTCAAGACTAGCTGTAGACACAGTTCAAGTCAAGACTAGCTGTGGAGACAGTTCTAGTCAAGACTAGCTGTGGACACAGTTCAAGTCAAGACTAGCTGTGGACACAGTTCAAGTCAAGACTAGCTGTGGACACAGTTCAAGTCAAGACTAGCTGTGGGCACAGTTCAAGTCAAGACTAGCTGTGGACACAGTTCAAGTCAAGACTAGATGTGGACAATGTTCAAGTCAAGACTAGCTGTGGACACAGTTCAAGTCAAGACTAGCTGTGGACACAGTTCAAGTCAAGACTAGCTGTAGACACAGTTCAAGTCAAGACTAGCTGTAGACACAGTTCAAGTCAAGACTAGCTGTGGACACAGTCCAAGTCAAGACTAGCTTTGGACACAGTTCAAGTCAAGACTAGCTGTGGACACAATTCAAGTCAAGACTAGCTGTGGACACAGTTCAAGTCAAGACTAGCAGTGGACACAGTTCAAGTCAAGACTAGCTGTGGACACAGTTCAAGTCAAGACTAGCTGTGGACACAGTTCAAGTCAAGACTAGCTGTGGACACAGTTCAACTCAAGACTAGCTGTGGACACAGTTCAAGTCAAGACTAGCTGTGGACACAGTTCAAGTCAAGACTAGCTGTGGACACAGTTCAAGTCAAGACTAGCTGTGGACACAGTTCAAGTCAAGACTAGCTGTGGACACTGTTCAAGTCAAGACTAGCTGTGGACACAGTTCAAGTCAAGACTAGCTGTGGACACAGTTCAAGTCAAGACTAGCTGTGGACACAGTTCAAGTCAAGACTAGCTGTGGACACAGTTCAAGTCAAGACTAGCTGTAGACACAGTTCAAGTCAAGACTAGCTGTAGACACAGTTCAAGTCAAGACTAGCTGTGGACACAGTTCAAGTCAAGACTAGCTGTGGACACTGTTCAAGTCAAGACTAGCTGTGGACACAGTTCAAGTCAAGACTAGCTGTGGACACAGTTCAAGTCAAGACTAGCTGTGGACACAGTTCAAGTCAAGACTAGCTGTGGACACAGTTCAAGTCAAGACTAGCTGTGGACACAATTCAAGTCAAGACTAGCTGTAGACACAGTTCAAGTCAAGACTAGCTGTGGACACAGTTCAAGTCAAGACTAGCTGTGGACACAGTTCAAGTCAAGACTAGCTGTGGACACAGTTCAAGTCAAGACTAGCTGTGGACACAGTTCAAGTCAAGACTAGCTGTAGACACAGTTCAAGTCAAGACTAGCTGTGGACACAGTTCAAGTCAAGACTAGCTGTGGACACAGTTCAAGTCAAGACTAGCTGTGGACACAGTTCAAGTCAAGACTAGCTGTGGACACTGTTCAAGTCAAGACTAGCAGTGGACACAGTTCAAGTCAAGACTAGCTGTGGACACAGTTCAAGTCAAGACTAGATGCGGACACTGTTCAAGTCAAGACTAGCTGTGGACACAGTTCAAGTCAAGACTAGCTGTGGACACAGTTCAAGTCAAGACTAGCTGTAGACACAGTTCAAGTCAAGACTAGCTGTGGACACAGTTCAAGTCAAGACTAGCTGTGGACACTGTTCAAGTCAAGACTAGCTGTGGACACAGTTCAAGTCAAGACTAGCTGTGGACACAGTTCAAGTCAAGACTAGCTGTAGACATAGTTCAAGTCAAGACTAGCTGTGGACACAGTTCAAGTCAAGACTAGCTGTGGACACAGTTCAAGTCAAGACTAGCTGTGGACACAATTCAAGTCAAGACTAGCTGTAGACACAGTTCAAGTCAAGACTAGCTGTGGACACAGTTCAAGTCAAGACTAGCTGTGGACACAGTTCAAGTCAAGACTAGCTGTGGACACAGTTCAAGTCAAGACTAGCTGTGGACACAGTTCAAGTCAAGACTAGCTGTAGACACAGTTCAAGTCAAGACTAGCTGTGGACACAGTTCAAGTCAAGACTAGCTGTGGACACAGTTCAAGTCAAGACTAGCTGTGGACACAGTTCAAGTCAAGACTAGCTGTGGACACTGTTCAAGTCAAGACTAGCAGTGGACACAGTTCAAGTCAAGACTAGCTGTGGACACAGTTCAAGTCAAGACTAGATGCGGACACTGTTCAAGTCAAGACTAGCTGTGGACACAGTTCAAGTCAAGACTAGCTGTGGACACAGTTCAAGTCAAGACTAGCTGTAGACACAGTTCAAGTCAAGACTAGCTGTGGACACAGTTCAAGTCAAGACTAGCTGTGGACACTGTTCAAGTCAAGACTAGCTGTGGACACAGTTCAAGTCAAGACTAGCTGTGGACACAGTTCAAGTCAAGACTAGCTGTAGACATAGTTCAAGTCAAGACTAGCTGTGGACACAGTTCAAGTCAAGACTAGCTGTGGACACAGTTCAAGTCAAGACTAGCTGTGGACACAGTTCAAGTCAAGACTAGCTGTAGACACAGTTCAAGTCAAGACTAGCTGTGGACATAGTTCAAGTCAAGACTAGCTGTGGACACAGTTCAAGTCAAGACTAGCTGTGGACACAGTTCAAGTCAAGACTAGCTGTGGACACAGTTCAAGTCAAGACTAGCTGTGGACACTGTTCAAGTCAAGACTAGCTGTGGACACAGTTCAAGTCAAGACTAGCTGTGGACACAGTTCAAGTCAAGACTAGCTGTGGACACAGTTCAAGTCAAGACTAGCTGTAGACACAGTTCAAGTCAAGACTAGCTGTGGACACAGTTCAAGTCAAGACTAGCTGTTGACACTGTTCAAGTCAAGACTAGCTGTGGACACAGTTCAAGTCAAGACTAGCTGTGGACACAGTTCAAGTCAAGACTAGCTGTGGACACAGTTCAAGTCAAGACTAGCTGTAGACACAGTTCAAGTCAAGACTAGCTGTGGACACAGTTCAAGTCAAGACTAGCTGTGGACACTGTTCAAGTCAAGACTAGCTGTGGACACAGTTCAAGTCAAGACTAGCTGTGGACACAGTTCAAGTCAAGACTAGCTGTGGACACAGTTCAAGTCAAGACTAGCTGTGGACACAGTTCAAGTCAAGACTAGCTGTAGACACAGTTCAAGTCAAAACTAGCTGTAGACACAGTTCAAGTCAAGACTAGCTCTGGACACAGTTCAAGTCAAGACTAGCTGTAGACACTGTTCAAGTCAAGACTAGCTGTGGACACTGTTCAAGTCAAGACTAGCTGTACACACAGTTCAAGTCAAGACTAGTTGTAGACACAGTTCAAGTCAAGACTAGCTGTAGACACAGTTCAAGTCAAGACTAGCTGTGGACACTGTTCAAGTCAAGACTAGCTGTGGACACTGTTCAAGTCAAGACTAGCTGTAGACACAGTTCAAGTCAAGACTAGCTGTAGACACAGTTCAAGTCAAGACTAGCTGTGGAGACAGTTCAAGTCAAGACTAGCTGTGGACACAGTTCAAGTCAAGACTAGCTGTAGACACAGTTCAAGTCAAGACTAGCTGTGGAGACAGTTCAAGTCAAGACTAGCTGTGGACACAGTTCAAGTCAAGACTAGCTGTGGACACAGTTCAAGTCAAGACTAGCTGTGGACACAGTTCAAGTCAAGACTAGCTGTGGACACAGTTCAAGTCAAGACTAGCTGTGGACACAGTTCAGAAACAAGTTTGTTGGTTATTACTTTGAGCTGCTAATGCAAAAGAAGAAATAAATATATGACTATTTTTTTTATTTGTGGATATCAGCCAAAAATATACAATTTTTGGGCAGTTTTTCTCTCTAATGCAAGAAAGGCTTCTTGCTTCATGCTTCATGCTTAAATTGAGAAACCTTATCTAGGCCAATATTGTGTAAAGAGAGATTTACAAGATAAAATTTAATAAATGTTTATTTCTATGTTCTTTTAAATAAACATTTTTTTCTCTCTAAAACAATATTTTTTTTCATTTTATGTCTTATTAAAATTTTTTGTGGGTGGAGGTTGTCCATAAAATATAGGTGAAATCTGTTTAAAATCATAAGAGTTCCATATCAGTTTAGGAAGCACCAATCTTAGTAAATTTGTCTCATTACTTCTTCAGTAATGACTTGTATTTTATTGTTATATTTCTAAAACATTTATATGAGATAACTAGAAACTTTTTCTAATATTCCTTTCATGAACTAATGTTGCTGGTTTATGTCCAACTCAGGTGATTTCATAACTAATGTTATGCTGGTTGAATCAAGATACAATTCTGTATAGAAAACATATCTAAATACTTAAATAAATAATGATGATTATATCAACTACTTCATAATAAAACATGTTTCCATGAACAGACAATTGTAATATTGATGTTGAAGTTTGTCAAGACTAATAAATATAGAAGGGAATTGGAGAAGACTTGCTAAAACACTGCAGATTAATGCAATTAGATGTTTAACTGATGCTAACACAAATGACAGTTGCCTCCTACACCATGCTGTTCTCAATGTGATCATTAAACATGGCTTGGATGTCACTGGCTTCTCTTTGCAGCTCAAGCCATTGGTGATGTACTGATGGCAAAAAGCCGAATAGGATCACAATCTTCCCATTCCACGATGTTAAGCCCCTCATCTGGGACATGCAGTGCTGTTTTCTCCAGTGGCAACCTGTTGCATTTGGCAATAGACTCAAGCTTCACTGTCAGACATGCCAAAGACTCAGGCTTCATTGCCAGACATGCCAGAGACTCGAGCTTCATTGCCAGACATACCAAAGACTCAACTTACATTGCCAGACATGCCAAAGACTCAACTTACATTGCCAGACATGCCAAAGACTCAACTTACATTGCCAGACATGCCAAAGATGGCAAACTGTTGAAGTATCAACCACTTTCTGATAGGTTTGTCATTGAATGTGTAGCAGTGGAGACTTGTGTCATTCTTGGTCTCTGTACCACCCCCTACTCACAGCTATCAGGATGGAGTTGGCCACCTGCAGACATGATCCCTGCCAGTTGGGATGGTTATTTCAATACATCTCCCTCACTATCCTCCAGTGCAACATTTTCTTCAGTCTGCTAGAACATGAAGTGGCACCTAGGGTTCTGCCAGAGACATTCTCAAGTTCTGCCCAGATTTTTATCACATAATTTTGTTATATTTAGACTCATTGATACATTGTGAAACTATCTGTTGCTAATCTCTACCATTTAACTACTCTACAACTTTAGTTAAGATAAATTAATTATGGTTAATCTATCAAGTATAATCATTAATGTTGTTGATCTGCAAGTAAAAACAATGACCCCCATCTCAAAGGAAAATAAGATGAAAGGAGATATAATAAATATGGATGTAACCAGTTTAAACAAGTTATTTTCGCATCATGTTCTCTAACACAAATTTCTGCAAGCATCTGCAGAGGAGCAAACAATAGTGAATGCTGCACATTGACAGCCATTTACTAGAATGTTGCAGTCAGATGGAAAGTTTTCAACAGCTGGGGCAGAATAATATTGATTGAACTTCACTTGAGCTGTTTAAAAAAACCTATTCATAGCAGCAGCAGTAGTAGTAGTAGTAGCAGCAGCAGCCGTGTTAAGTAGTAGCAAGTAGTAGTAGTAGTAGTGGTAGTAGTAGCAAGTAGTAGTAGTAGTAGTGGTGGTAGTAGTAGTAGCAGCAGTAATAGTAGCAGCAGTAGTAGTAGCAGCAGCCGTGTTAAGTAGTAGTAGCAGTAGTAAGTAGTAGAAGTAGTAGTAGTAGTAGTAGTAGTAGTAGTAGTAGTAGTAGTAGTAGTAGTAGTAGTAACAGCAGCAGCAGTAGTAGTAAAAATAACATTAGCTTTAGAAAGAACATATAAATATTAATTGTTTCTACTTTAGGCACAAGGCCAGCAATTACCCAGTGTATTACTGGTACTTTATTTTATCGACCCTGTAAGGATGAAAGGCAAAGTCAACCTCGGCGGGATTTGAACTCAGATCGTAAAGGGACGTAACTATGCTGTAAAGCATGGCGTCCGACCCTCTACCGATACTGCCAATAATGATGAGGAAAAGGTTGATATGACAGGAATTAGACCAATAATAATGGTGGCCTCAGTACCTGGTAGAAATGCAGACACCATTCCTATAGAATGGGATTTCTTAGTGGGCAAGAGTAACAGAATAGAATAATGGAATAACTGAAGAGAATAACAGGATAGGATAGAACAGGATAGAACAGAAGGACAGGATAAAATCTGAACAGAAAACACAAGATAGATGCTTGATATTTTGGCAGAATTGGTAGAGCATCGAACAACATGCTTTGCAGCATATAGTTATGACCCTTTATATTTTGAGTTCAAATCCTGCCAAAGTTAGCTTTGCCTTTTATCCTTACGGCATTGATAAAAATAAAGTACCAGTAACACACTGGGGTCGACTTAACTTTTCCCTTCCCTTCAAATTGCTGGCCTTGTGCCTACAGTAGAAATCATTATTATTATTATTAATTGATTTTCAAAGTTTAAAATTTATGTTTTAACTTCCAAAACCTAATTCAAAGTAGACTAACTAGAGAGTATTACCTACTTATACTTAGTAATAACTAATTATGTTATAGATCCAGCTAACTAGAGAGTATTACCTACTTATACTTAGTAATAACTAATTATGTTATAGATCCAGCTAACTAGAGAGTATTACCTAGTTATACTTAGTAATAACTAATTATGTTATAGATCCAGCTAACTAGAGAGTATTACCTAGTTATACTTAGTAATAACTAATTATGTTATAGATCCAGCTAACTAGAGAGTATTACCTAGTTATACTTAGTAATAACTAATTATGTTATAGATCCAGCTAACTAGAGAGTATTACCTAGTTATACTTAGTAATAACTAATTATGTTATAGATCCAGCTAACTAGAGAGTATTACCTACTTATACTTAGTAATAACTAATTATGTTATAGATCCAGCTAACTAGAGAGTATTACCTACTTATACTTAGTAATAACTAATTATGTTATAGATCCAGCTAACTAGAGAGTATTACCTAGTTATACTTAGTAATAACTAATTATGTTATAGATCCAGCTAACTAGAGAGTATTACCTAGTTATACTTAGTAATAACTAATTATGTTATAGATCCAGCTAACTAGAGAGTATTACCTACTTATACTTAGTAATAACTAATTATGTTATAGATCCAGCTAACTAGAGAGTATTACCTACTTATACTTAGTAATAACTAATTATGTTATAGATCCAGCTAACTAGAGAGTATTACCTACTTATACTTAGTAATAACTAATTATGTTATAGATCCAGCTAACTAGAGAGTATTACCTAGTTATACTTAGTAATAACTAATTATGTTATAGATCCAGCTAACTAGAGAGTATTACCTAGTTATACTTAGTAATAACTAATTATGTTATAGATCCAACTAACTAGAGAGTATTACCTAGTTATTTCACATGCTATCACCATAAATGAAACATAAGGGTCTGTCTGCCCCGTGTTCCCAACTGACAGGATGGTGAAGACATTGCCCTGGAGGATGGCAAGGGATACGAGCTGGAACAGCCACTCCACATCTCACACATATGGGTAGACAGCTCCACTCCAACAGCAGTGAGTTATGAGGGTGGGGTCTCCATTGCTGTTCCTTAATCTGAGGTTTCGTAACCCATTACAACAATGACAAACAGTTCATGAGGAAAACTGAGCCACAAACAGATGAAGACTAAGAGAAGAAAACATTGTTTTATAGATTAGCAGCTATATTCTATTGTCACATTATAAAAGCAAGACTGATGTATTTAAGGAAGCAAACTTGGAGTGAATTATAGCACAAGTAGAGAAAAATCATTAGAAAATAATTGACTGTTTTGGTTGACTAAAACTGCGTCCAATAGAATTCTGCTTGATAGAATCGCTTGATGGTTGTCTAGCAAACAGATGCAGAATATCTTAGAGAATTATGTTCAGTTTAGAGATAAAAATAGAATAGCTTAGGTTTTGTAAGTACATTTAAAAAAAACAACCAAGTGAACATATTTCTAAAAGTTCTGTTAAATTTGCACAAATAAATATGGTATTTATAAGAATTATTATATTTTTGAAGTTAACACTGAATACTTTGGCTGATTGAATTGTATAAGAAAACAACAATTCTAAAGAGTGTATAGAAAGTGTAGATAAACCTAAAACCTTGAATGAATTATGAAGTCAGGTGTTTTCTGTTTGGACTTGTATTATCCTGGTTACTCTGCAGTGGATTGGCAGTATCAGTAGAGCATCAGACACATGCTTTGCAACACAGAGTTACGGCCCTTTACGGTCTGAGTTCAAATCCCGCTGAGGTTAACTTTGCCTTTCATCCTTATGGAGTCGATAAAATAAAGTACCAGTAATGCACTGATATAATTGCTGGCCTTGTACCAAAAGTATAAACAATTATTTTACAACATAAATTATTGTCATTTTCACTCACAGAAGTAACCGGATGTATCTGGATGTCTTTCTGTCTTTTTAACTACCCAGCTATCTATCATCTCTCTCTCATATATATATATATATATATATATATATATATATATATATATATATATATATATATATATTTCATTTCGTTTCATTTTACGTCCACTTTTGCCTGCTTGCAAGGGTGGGACAGGAACTGATTCTGGCTTGATTTCTACAGCTGGATGCCCTTCCTAACACCAACCTCATTTACAGTGAGTGCTTGGTGCTTTTTTGCCGTGGCACTTCCACGACCACTTTACAGTGGAATGATATGGACCCCAGTCCCTATCATCTCATTTCTAAAGTTGAGTAAACTGGAGCAATGTGAAATAAAGTGTCTTGCTCAAGGAAACAACACATCACCCGGTCTGAGAATTGAACAC
>OZ024745.1:182500-297500 GCA_964016885.1 Eledone cirrhosa
AGAATTTTTAGTGTGGTAATAAATAGCCGAACTTTTCAAGGGGTAATTCCTTATATGGGAACATTGTAGTTGTCAAAAGGATTGGTCAAAATTTCTTGTAAACACAATTAAATCATTCATGGCAGTGGTTGGGAGGTGGGGGTGGCTGAACTTGCCTGTAGAACACAACTGTGTTTACAAGAAATTTTGACCAATCCTTTTGACAACTACAATCTTCCCATATAAGGAATTACCCCTTGAAAAGTTCGGCTATTTATTACCACGTTAAAAATTCTAATTTAGTCCAGAAATAGCTGTCGAAATGTCTTGAGCTCTGCCGTCGGGGTTAAACATTTTCCTATTACCCACTCCACTACCCTAAGTATTGAGTACTCTGGTGCATTATGGTCCATCTGGTTCCTTACCACAACTCCTTTGTTATATATATATATATATATATATATATATATACACACACACACAATGGCATCTATATATATACACACACATACATTGATGACATATGTAAGCAAGATGCAATCCCCAGCCAATCTGACAGGTCTATAATACCAAGTAGTAACATAGTCTGTGATAACATGTCCAACCCATGCTAGCAGGGCGACATATGATGATGATGATAGAAATATGTAGAACTGTGATGGCTATGTTAGTCCCAGAACAGGTCTAAAATGACCTAATATAACAAAACCACAGACAAACCTATTATTTCCATTGTCAACTTACTGTACCAACTGATAAACACAATCCTCCCACTTTTAATATTCACTACTATAACTAACAATGCTTTTAACTACTATAACTAACAATGCTTTTAACTACTATAACTAACAATGCTTTTAACTACTATAATTAACAATGCTTTTATCTATTATGAAATATAATAGTGTGCTACCAAAATTGTCATCAGGAGCAGCAACTGCAGATTACTGTCCCATTATTTTAATACTGACATGGAGGGCGGTGGATTGGCAGTATCGGTAGAGGGTCGGACGCCATGCTTTGACGCACAGAGTTACGGCCTTTGCCATTCGAATCCCGCCGAGGTTAACTTTGCCTTTCATCCTTACAGGGTCGTAAAATAAAGTACCAGTAATACACTGAGTAATTGCTGGCCTTGTGCCAAAAAGTAGAAACAATTATTTTAATACTGAAATGGCTTGAATAGGTTTCCCTCAAATCTTTTCATAGTAATAAGGGTTGAGTATCCTATCTTCTTCACCCAGTCATTCCTGAGAGGGTCTTGGGAGCTGAGTCCTCAAGTACGCCTTACAGTGGGTCCTGTCAGAAGCAACCATCTCTGATCTGGCTGGATCCCCAAGTGAGACTAAACAAGCTCATGGATGTTATCCAACCATCTTAGTTCGGGGTCTACACTTGGGTCCCCTGCCGGTTGGTTTTACCCGTAAAATCTGTCCAATGATTCTTTGCTGAGACATTTTAACCACATGCCTATAGTCTCAGAGCTGTGATCTCTCAATTTGGAGAAATAGTGACTCTACCTAGAGCAACTCTCTGATCTACCAGCTACCCACTATCAAGTAATGTTACTCCAGAGAACGTCCAGAGTAACCCCATTTTGGCCGCTTGTATTCGCAATCATATTCTATAATTTGTTAATTACTTTTGCCAACATACAAGATACTTTATAAAAAAAAATAGAAGAGGAAGAAATGTAGTTTAAAGAAAAACTCAGGATATTACAGGCCCTAGGTAGGACAGGTCACTAACTAGTGGTCACTTGCAATCAAGTAGAACTTGATAGTACATAACATGTTTTCACTAAGAGTTTTGGGTTCCAATGTAGTGATGAGCAGACAGACAACCTGGTCACCTTCATTGTCATAATCTAATGGAACATCCAGGAAGCTGGAAGGATACAGGAGCAGTGGGCTGATACTTTATCAACACTGAATGATAGGTTAGGTGGATCTCTGTGGGATTTGAATTCAGAGGCTGTACCGTAGACAATGAAAGTTTTCCGGGGTGTAGTTATTGCAAGTTGAAAATAAAGATTTCATTATTATGTTCAAATCCCACAGAAGTTAGCTTTGCCTTTCATCCTGACAGGGATGATAAAATAAAGTACCAGTAACGCACTAGTATCGATTTAATCAACTTTCCCTCCCATCAAAATTGTTGGCCTTGAGCCTAAATCAGAAACCATTATAACATTTATTAGCAACAGGGAGAGATGACCATGTCATTTAATATAAAATAGGATTTGCCATTTAATGCAGAACAAAAAATATATAATTATTTTAAGGGAAATATTCCAATTAATTAGTGAAATATGTTTGACATTATATCAGAGAAAAACACCAGAGTTAACAGTTATGGACAATATGAAAATATTTGGCATCTCACAATATAATATATATGTAAAGAGTCGGGACTTGATGGCTGAACTCTTGCCATTCCAACAGTCCCAGACTCTGGACTACCTGTTGAAATGGCAACAGCTCAGCCATCGGGTCCCGACTCTTTATTATATAATCATACTCTACTACTCCAAGTATCGAGTACTCTATTGAGTAATGGTCTAACCAGTTTCAAACTGAATCCATCCTGATTAATGGCCACATTGGACAACATAGTGATGGCTATGATAGAATCCATGGAGGCTATGGGGTTGGAAATAGAAATGAGGAAGGCTTCAGAATCCTGGAATTCTGTGACGCCAATAACCTAACTATCTGTAACACAAACTTCAAAAAACGTGAAAACCACTTGATCACCTATAGATCAGAGGAACACGCCAGCCAGATAGATTATATCCTTACTACAAAGTGTCTGTTGTAAACATTAAATACCTCCCCCATGAAGAATGCTCCTCCCAACATAGCCTAGTAGTTAGTGACCTCATAGTCAGGAATAGACGTACTCGACGACAGAGGAGGCCTACCTTGAGGAGAAGAATATAGCCAGTGACAAATTTAAAAGCTTATTACTTGATGCCTTTCACAATAAGGAAGAGCAATTAGAGACGTGCGATATAGAGGAACAGTGTCAATTCTTGAAAGTGAACCTGCTGAAAGCAATGGATGAAATCTCTGGTTGGAGCAGACCTATTGGCAGGAGGAGAGTAACTTGGTGATGGAACAGTAAGGTGGAAGAGACAATCAAGGCCAAAAAGCAGGCTTGGAAAGTATGGCAGGATGGGGGAAGTAGAGAGCACTATCAAGTGGCCAGGAGAGAAGCTAGGAGACAAGTGTACCTTGCAAAAAGGGAAGCAGAGGAAAGAAAGTTCAAGCATGTTCTACAACGTGAGGACCAAAAACGTGAGGTGTTCAGGATTGCTAGACAATGTGTCAAGGAAAACCGTGATATTGTCAGGGAGAAGTGTGTCCGTAATGATAACGGTGTACTTGCCCTCACTGATGCTGATAAGAAGATAGCCTGGAAGTGTCACTACAAGAGACTATTAAATGAGGAGAATAAGTGGGACAAAGATAGTCTGCCCCAAATCGATCCAATAGAAGGACCAGCGGTGCAAGTTAGAGGTAGTATAATAAGTAAGGCAATCAAAGATATGAAGGCAGGCAAGGCAGCTGGGCCTTCGGTGATAGTTGCTGAGATGTTGAAGGCATCTGGAATGGCGGGACATACTATGGTCACCCGTATAGTTAACCAAGTAATACAGAACGGGGTCATACCAAAAGACTGGCGTAGCAGCATCATTAACTGCTACAAGGGTAAAGAAGATGCTCTAGATAGAGGAAACTATAGAGTCATTAAGTTAGTTGATCAGGTCATGAAGGTCACAGAAAGAGTTATAGCACAACTAATCAGAGAGCGAATTGATCTAGATGAAATGCAGTTTGGGTTTGTGTCAGGTAAAAGTACTACAGATGCTCTTTTCCTTGTACGATGACAACAAGAGAAGTACCTAGCTAAAAGTAAACCCCTCTACTTAGCTTTTGTAGACCTGGAGAAAGCCTTTGACAGAGTCCCCCGCTCCATTATCTGGTGGGCTCTTAGAAAACTAGGTGTAGATGAATGGCTTGTGAGAGCTATACAAGCCATGTATAATGAAACAGTCAGTAAGGTTAGAATTAACAATGAATATTGTGAAGAATTTAGTGTAAAAGTTGGTGTTCACCAAGGCTCTGTCCTTAGCCCCCTCCTATTTATTATTGCCCTTCAGGCTATAACAGAGGAGTTCAAGACCGGCTGCCCATGGGAACTCCTATACGCAGATGATCTAACGCTCATAGCTGAATCAATGGCTGAACTAGAGAAGAAATTCCAAACATGGAAGCATGGCCTAGAATCAAAAGGCCTTAAAGTTAACTTGTCTAAGACTAAAGTCCTAGTTTGTAGAAAGGAAAATAAGGCACAGGTACCCTCAGGGAAATGGCCATGCTCAGTGTGTAGGAAAGGAGTAGGCAGAAATTCAATTTTATGTCCCAAATGCAAAGTATGGGCACATAAAAGATGTATTTTGGATCACAGGTAAACTATCTAAGAACGTAGACTTTATATGTGGCCAATGCTCAGGTGTAATAGGTAGCAAATGTCCACAGGATACTAGCTCCTTCTATAGAAATAGTAGACACTTTCCGTTACCTGGGTGACGAATTCAGCAGTGGTGGAGGGTGCTCTGAAAGTACAGTAGCCAGAGTTAGAACGGGATGGAAAAAGTTCAGAGAGCTTATACCGCTGTTGGCCACAAAAGGTTTCTCTCTAAAAATGAAAGGCAGATTGTATGATGCCTGTATACGAACAGCAATGCTACATGGCAGTGAGACATGGGCATTACGTGCAGAGGACCTGCGCAGACTTGAAAGGAATGAAGCATGCATGCTCAGTTGGATGTGTAATAGTAATATACGTGAACGGCAAAGCATAAATTAACTAAGTGAGAAATTAGGAATAACAGGAATCAGATGCTGTTTACTCGAGAGAAGACTACGTTGGTATGGCCACGTGATGCGCATGTGTATAAAAAAGTGCAGGGTGATCAAAATTGATGGTAGTTACGGAGTAGGCAGACCCAGAAAAACCTGGGACCATCTGATAGATTCCGACCTTACACACTTGCACCTCTCTAAGACAATGTCACTGGACCGAGATCTTTGGAACTACGCAGTAATACAGAAGACCCGCCTTGCCTATGTACAAAGCGAAACCTACAGTCAGTAGGCACCTCTTAATCAAATATACACCCCAATCCACTACCCCTACCCTATCCTCCCACTACCCCCTCTCTATAAAGTTGGTACCACAACATCCAGTCCAAATAAATGAGATTGAGATCATGTAGGTGTCACGAGAAAAAACACACAGTCCACGCTGTAATGTGGCCGTGTAGGTAACACGGTAAACAGTTCCCAGTCCACACAGTAAATGTGGTTGGTGTTAAGAAGGGCATCCAGCCATAGAAAACCTGCCAGATAGTCCTATATGAGTGAGACACGATCACCTGACCAACCTTGCCTCAAGTGGGACAACTCCCGTCTAATGCATGCTAGCGTGGAAGATGGACGTTAAACGAAGATGATGATGATAATATATATATATATATATAATATAGAAAATGAAGAATGAGTGATGCATCGGAACACAATTAACGTATTATGTTAATAAATTGTGTCCCGATGATTCACTGATTCTCCGTTTTCCATATTATTATACTCTGCTCCGAAAGAGCATAGAGTGCTCAACGGCATACCGCCTATTGACGCATCCAAGCAACCTTACTACAAATATATATATAGCCATTCCGCTATTTTGGTCCTTAGCTTAAATGTTGAGAGTTCCCGTTAATAAAACAATACAGTTGATGGGTCTACACTTTTTGCACAGTGCAGCCACTGAGAAGTTCAGGTCACTAATGCACTTAATGCAGTCTATGTTGTACAAACCATTCTCTAGTAAAATGTACAATGCAACTCATTACAAATAAACTATGGTAAACACTCTGGGTAGAGATTTACATGATTAATTCATTTAAGACTTGTTTCATTGATTAATGAGACAAATATGTATTAAGAATACTTCTCAATATAATCCTGTTTAAACAAACTTTTTTTAACGTACGCTGGTCGTGTAGTTGTGACAAACGGCACCCAGTAGTCACTGTAAAGTGGTTGTGTAGGTGTCACAACAAAGTGCCCAGTCCACACTGTAAAGAGGTAGTGTAGGTGTCACAACAAAGTGCCCAGTCCACACTGTAAAGAGGTAGTGTAGGTGTCACAACAAAGTGCCCAGTCCACACTGTAAAGAGGTAATGTAGGTGTCACAACAAAGTGCCCAGTTCACACTGTAAAGAGGTAGTGTAGGTGTCACAACAAAGTGCCCAGTCCACACTGTAAAGAGGTAATGTAGGTGTCACAACAAAGTGCCCAGTCCACACTGTAAAGAGGTAGTGTAGGTGTCACAACAAAGTGCCCAGTTCACACTGTAAAGAGGTAGTGTAGGTGTCACAACAAAGTGCCCAGTCCACACTGTAAAGAGGTCGTGTAGGTGGCACAACAAAGTGCCCAGTCCACACTGTAAAGAGGTCGTGTAGGTGTCACAACAAAGTGCCCAGTCCACACTGTAAAGAGGTCGTGTAGGTGTCACAACAAAGTGCCCAGTCCACACTGTAAAGAGGTTGTGTAGGTGTCACAACAAAGTGCCCAGTCCACACTGTAAAGAGGTAGTGTAGGTGTCACAACAAAGTGCCCAGTCCACACTGTAAAGAGGTAGTGTAGGTGTCACAACAAAGTGCCCAGTCCACACTGTAAAGAGGTAGTGTAGGTGTCACAACAAAGTGCCCAGTTCACACTGTAAAGAGGTAGTGTAGGTGTCACAACAAAGTGCCCAGTTCACACTGTAAAGAGGTAGTGTAGGTGTCACAACAAAGTGCCCAGTCCACACTGTAAAGAGGTAGTGTAGGTGTCACAACAAAGTGCCCAGTCCACACTAAAGAGGTCATGTAGGTGTCACAACAAAGTGCCCAGTTCACACTGTAAAGAGGTAGTGTAGGTGTCACAACAAAGTGCCCAGTCCACACTGTAAAGAGGTAGTGTAGGTGTCACAACAAAGTGCCCAGTCCACACTGTAAAGAGGTAGTGTAGGTGTCACAACAAAGTGCCCAGTTCACACTGTAAAGAGGTAGTGTAGGTGTCACAACAAAGTGCCCAGTCCACACTGTAAAGAGGTAGTGTAGGTGTCACAACAGAGTGCCCAGTCCACACTGTAAAGAGGTTGAGTAGGTGTCACAACAAAGTGCCCAATCCACACTAAAGAGGTCATGTAGGTGTCACAACAGAGTGCCCAGTCCACACTGTAAAGAGGTAGTGTAGGTGTCACAACAAAGTGCCCAGTCCACACTGTAAAGAGGTAGTGTAGGTGTCACAACAAAGTGCCCAGTCCACACTAAAGAGGTCATGTAGGTGTCACAACAAAGTGCCCAGTCCACACTGTAAAGAGGTTGTGTAGGTGTCACAACAAAGTGCCCAGTCCACACTAAAGAGGTCGTGTAGGTGTCACAACAGAGTGCCCAGTCCACACTGTAAAGAGGTAGTGTAGGTGTCACAACAAAGTGCCCAATCCACACTAAAGAGGTCATGTAGGTGTCACAACAGAGTGCCCAGTCCACACTGTAAAGAGGTAGTGTAGGTGTCACAACAAAGTGCCCAGTCCACACTACAGAGGTCATGTAGGTGTCACAACAAAGTGCCCAGTCCACACTGTAAAGAGGTTGTGTAGGTGTCACAACAAAGTGCCCAGTCCACACTGTAAAGAGGTAGTGTAGGTGTCACAACAAAGTGCCCAGTCCACACTGTAAAGAGGTAGTGTAGGTGTCACAACAAAGTGCCCAGTCCACACTAAAGAGGTCATGTAGGTGTCACAACAAAGTGCCCAGTCCACACTACAGAGGTCATGTAGGTGTCACAACAAAGTGCCCAGTCCACACTGTAAAGAGGTTGTGTAGGTGTCACAACAAAGTGCCCAGTCCACACTGTAAAGAGGTAGTGTAGGTGTCACAACAAAGTGCCCAGTCCACACTGTAAAGAGGTTGTGTAGGTGTCACAACAAAGTGCCCAGTCCACACTGTAAAGAGGTCGTGTAGGTGTCACAACAAAGTGCCCAGTCCACACTGTAAAGAGGTCGTGTAGGTGTCACAACAGAGTGCCCAGTCCACACTGTAAAGAGGTAGTGTAGGTGTCACAACAAAGTGCCCAGTCCACACTAAAGAGGTCATGTAGGTGTCACAACAAAGTGCCCAGTCCACACTGTAAAGAGGTTGTGTAGGTGTCACAACAAAGTGCCCAGTCCACACTAAAGAGGTCGTGTAGGTGTCACAACAAAGTGCCCAGTCCACACTAAAGAGGTCATGTAGGTGTCACAACAAAGTGCCCAGTCCACACTGTAAAGAGGTCGTGTAGGTGTCACAACAGAGTGCCCAGTCCACACTGTAAAGAGGTAGTGTAGGTGTCACAACAAAGTGCCCAGTCCACACTAAAGAGGTCATGTAGGTGTCACAACAAAGTGCCCAGTCCACACTGTAAAGAGGTCATGTAGGTGTCACAACAAAGTGCCCAGTCCACACTGTAAAGAGGTTGTGTAGGTGTCACAACAAAGTGTCCAGTCCACACTGTAAAGAGGTCATGTAGGTGTCACAACAAAGTGCCCAGTCCACACTGTAAAGAGGTTGTGTAGGTGTCACAACAAAGTGCCCAGTCCACACTGTAAAGAGGTAGTGTAGGTGTCACAACAAAGTGCCCAGTCCACACTAAAGAGGTCATGTAGGTGTCACAACAAAGTGCCCAGTCCACACTGTAAAGAGGTAGTGTAGGTGTCACAACAAAGTGCCCAGTCCACACTAAAGAGGTCATGTAGGTGTCACAACAAAGTGCCCAGTCCACACTAAAGAGGTCATGTAGGTGTCACAACAAAGTGCCCAGTCCACACTGTAAAGAGGTCATGTAGGTGTCACAACAAAGTGCCCAGTCCACACTGTAAAGAGGTTGTGTAGGTGTCACAACAAAGTCCCCAGTCCACACTGTAAAGAGGTTGTGTAGGTGTCACAACAAAGTGCCCAGTCCACACTGTAAAGAGGTAGTGTAGGTGTCACAACAAAGTGCCCAGTCCACACTGTAAAGAGGTAGTGTAGGTGTCACAACAAAGTGCCCAGTCCACACTAAAGAGGTCATGTAGGTGTCACAACAAAGTGCCCAGTTCACACTGTAAAGAGGTCGTGTAGGTGTCACAACTAAGTGCCCAATCCACACTGTAAAGAGGTTGTGTAGGTGTCACAACAAAGTGCCCAGTCCACACTGTAAAGAGGTCATGTAGGTGTCACAACAAAGTGCCCAGTCCACACTGTAAAGAGGTTGTGTAGGTGTCACAACAAAGTGCCCAGTCCACACTGTAAAGAGGTTGTGTAGGTGTCACAACAAAGTCCCCAGTCCACACTGTAAAGAGGTTGTGTAGGTGTCACAACAAAGTGCCCAGCCCACACTGTAAAGAGGTAGTGTAGGTGTCACAACAAAGTGCCCAGTCCACACTGTAAAGAGGTAGTGTAGGTGTCACAACAAAGTGCCCAGTCCACACTGTAAAGGGGTAGTGTAGGTGTCCAAACAAAGTGCCCAGTCCACACTGTAAAGAGGTCATGTAGGTGTCACAACAAAGTGCCCAGTCCACACTGTAAAGAGGTTGTGTAGGTGTCACAACAAAGTGCCCAGTCCACACTGTAAAGAGGTTGTGTAGGTGTCACAACAAAGTGCCCAGTCCACACTGTAAAGAGGTTGTGTAGGTGTCACAACAAAGTGCCCAGTCCACACTGTAAAGAGGTTGTGTAGGTGTCACAACAAAGTGCCCAGTCCACACTGTAAAGAGGTTGTGTAGGTGTCACAACAAAGTGCCCAGTCCACACTGTAAAGAGGTAGTGTAGGTGTCACAACAAAGTGCCCAGTCCACACTAAAGAGGTCATGTAGGTGTCACAACAAAGTGCCCAGTCCACACTGTAAAGAGGTCATGTAGGTGTCACAACAAAGTGCCCAGTCCACACTGTAAAGAGGTCATGTAGGTGTCACAACAAAGTGCCCAGTCCACACTGTAAAGAGGTCATGTAGGTGTCACAACAAAGTGCCCAGTCCACACTGTAAAGAGGTTGTGTAGGTGTCACAACAAAGTGCCCAGCCCACACAGTAAAGAGGTTGTGTAGGTGTCACAACAACGTGCCCAGTCCACACTGTAAAGAGGTCATGTAGGTGTCACAACAAAGTGCCCAGTCCACACTGTAAAGAGGTTGTGTAGGTGTCACAACAAAGTGCCCAGTCCACACTGTAAAGAGGTAGTGTAGGTGTCACAACAAAGTGCCCAGTCCACACTGTAAAGAGGTAGTGTAGGTGTCACAACAAAGTGCCCAGTCCACACTAAAGAGGTCATGTAGGTGTCACAACAAAGTGCCCAGTCCACACTGTAAAGAGGTCATGTAGGTGTCACAACAAAGTGCCCAGTCCACACTGTAAAGAGGTAGTGTAGGTGTCACAACAAAGTGCCCAGTCCACACTGTAAAGAGGTTGTGTAGGTGTCACAACAAAGTGCCCAGTCCACACTGTAAAGAGGTAGTGTAGGTGTCACAACAAAGTGCCCAGTCCACACTGTAAAGAGGTTGTGTAGGTGTCCAAACAAAGTGCCCAGTCCACACTGTAAAGAGGTCATGTAGGTGTCACAACAAAGTGCCCAGTCCACACTGTAAAGAGGTTGTGTAGGTGTCACAACAAAGTGCCCAGTCCACACTGTAAAGAGGTTGTGTAGGTGTCACAACAAAGTGCCCAGTCCACACTGTAAAGAGGTTGTGTAGGTGTCACAACAAAGTGCCCAGTCCACACTGTAAAGAGGTTGTGTAGGTGTCACAACAAAGTGCCCAGTCCACACTGTAAAGAGGTTGTGTAGGTGTCACAACAAAGTGCCCAGTCCACACTGTAAAGAGGTAGTGTAGGTGTCACAACAAAGTGCCCAGTCCACACTAAAGAGGTCATGTAGGTGTCACAACAAAGTGCCCAGTCCACACTGTAAAGAGGTCGTGTAGGTGTCACAACAAAGTGCCCAGTCCACACTAAAGAGGTCGTGTAGGTGTCACAACAAAGTGCCCAGTCCACACTGTAAAGAGGTAGTGTAGGTGTCACAACAAAGTGCCCAGTCCACACTGTAAAGTAGTGTAGGTGTCACAACAAAGTGCCCAGTCCACACTAAAGAGGTCGTGTAGGTGTCACAACAAAGTGCCCAGTCCACACTGTAAAGAGGTAGTGTAGGTGTCACAACAAAGTGCCCAGTCCACACTGTAAAGAGGTTGTGTAGGTGTCACAACAAAGTGCCCAGTCCACACTGTAAAGAGGTAGTGTAGGTGTCACAACAAAGTGCCCAGTCCACACTGTAAAGAGGTCATGTAGGTGTCACAACAAAGTGCCCAGTCCACACTAAAGAGGTCATGTAGGTGTCACAACAAAGTGCCCAGTTCACACTGTAAAGAGGTCGTGTAGGTGTCACAACAAAGTGCCCAATCCACACTGTAAAGAGGTTGTGTAGGTGTCACAACAAAGTGCCCAGTCCACACTGTAAAGAGGTTGTGTAGGTGTCACAACAAAGTGCCCAGTCCACACTAAAGAGGTCATGTAGGTGTCACAACAAAGTGCCCAATCCACATTGTAAAGAGGTCGTGTAGGTCACAACAAAGTGCCCAGTCCACACTGTAAATATGGTTGGCGTTAGGAAGGGCATCCAGCTGTAGAAACCGGGCCAAAATCAGTTCTGTATAAGCAAGAGATGGTCACCTAACCCAGAATTTCTCACAACAGGACAACTCGTCTAACCCATGCTAGCATGGAAAAAATGGACATTAAACGCTGATAATATGTGTGTATATATACACACACACCATGTCTATAATAGCAATCTGACCACCCTTGTTCCTCTTATCTCTGCTATATAGTTTCAATGAGATAAGAGTATTTAGTGATATTTTCTTAATTTATGTGATTGTTGGCAGAGAAGGCAGACATTAAAACAATGATGATGATGTTCAGGCACAATGAAAGCAATATTTTCTCTAAATAACAAAAGCACCAACCAATATCTAAAGGCTTGGTTGTCTATTGCACATTTTAAATGTTATATGACAAACACACAATCTTCAATTTGGTATTTATGCCAACCCTTAACCTACGGTTATGAATCTTGGGTAATGATTGATTGAATACGATCGCAACCAAAATGGGGTTCCGCTGAAGGGTGTTTGTAGTAACGTTACTCGATATGGTGCATAGGTCTAAGATCAGGGAGAGCCACTACTTCTATGAATCAATACTAAAGACATGTGGTTAGAATGTCTAAGGAAAGGACTGTTGGATAGATTTTACAGGCAGACCACAAACAAGATGTTTAGATAACATGAGCTCAGTTGGTCCCACATGAGGATCAAGCTGAATCAAAAGATGGTTGCTTCTGATAGGACCCTTGGGAAGGAGTGTCTGAGAACTCTGTCCCCAAAGACCCTCCCGGGAATAAGTGGGTGAAGTTGACAATAGCTCAACTTCAGTTGTGTGTGTTGAGGTTTACTATGGGAACTATTCTGTATTGACATGTTACAAAAGACCTAAACTGACAAAGGGATATGCATGTTTCCACATATTATTGCAGCTAGTTTGTACAGACAAGCTTGTCTACAGGAGAGCATATTTATGTTAAGCCTTTCCTTAATGAAATAGGCTCACTTTCAAATAATGCAAAATTTTGAAACATTTACTCAAATGATTAATTATTCCGTTCCTAATATAACTTAACATGGCTTAGTGGTTAGAGCATTGGCCTTGCAATCGGAAGGTTGTGAGTTCAATTCTCAGACCGGGTGATGTGTTGTTTCCTTGAGCAAGACACTTTATTTCACATTGCTCCAGTTTACTCAGCTGTAGAAATGAGATGATAGGGACTGGGATCCCTATCATTCCACTGTAAAGAGGACGTGGAGGTGCCTCGGCAAAAAAGCACCCAGCACTCACTGTAAATGAGGTTGGTGTTAGGAAGGGCATCCAGCTGTAGAAATCAAGCCAGAATCAGTTCCCGTCCCACCCTTGCAAGCAGGGAAAAGTGGACGTAAAATGAAATGATGAAATGATTATGATGGTTCTTGTATCGTGTTGGAAGATATAAATTTATATAAGAAGTGTTTGAAATTGCTGGCCTTGTGCCTAAATCAGAAATCATTATTATTATTATGTGAAACTTCTTTAAATTCTGCTTCTCCCTATATCTTGCCAAGTGTCAACCTGACACCTGAGGCAAAATTTGGTAATACTCATTCGGACGCCATGCTTTGACACAGAGTTACGGCCCTTGCCATTCTGAGTTCAAATCCCGCCGAGGTTAACTTTGCCTTTCATCCTTACGGGGTCGATAAAATAAAGTACCAGTCATGCACTGGGATAATTGCTGGCCTTGTTCCAAAAGTAGAAACAATTATTATTATTATTATTATTAAACTATGGACTTACTCTTTCACAATGTAGAACTGCATTAAGTATTTCAATACATTTGTGTGTGTGTGTGTGTGGGGGGGGGGGGCGTAGTCTTTGTCATAAAAAGTGACATTTCAAAAGAGTTTCATGAAAAGCCATCAGTAATGTAACCCATGTCTAATTATTAGTTGGCATACTATAAAATTACTAATTGTTTCATCGTGCAGCTTTCATGTAGGTTTTAGAGTAAAATGTCTGTTGGTTAACTGGGAGATTCTGAGACAAATAATTGTAACAATTGTTTGACATTTAGCTTTATTGATAGCTTGGTGGATGTCTTTCTAAAACACTCCCGTCTTTTCAAACTGCTCAGATTCCAGAAATAATAAATTTGCCATGTTTTGTAGTTAAGTCTAAAGTCTGTCTCAAGCTCATCAGGCCGGTGCTTATCCTGGTTTATGTGGCATGAAGTGACAGAGTACAAGACTCCCCTCTGGATAGGATGTCAGTCCATCGCAGGGTTAAACCCCCAACTATTGCTGGTACTCATCTTTTTTCAGTTGAGTATACTGGAGCAACATGAAATGAAGTGTTTTGTTCAAGAACACAACACACAACTCGGCCCAGGAATCAAACCCACGACATTATGATCATAAGTCCAACACCCTTACCACTAGGTCACACCACACCTCCACAACACAACTCGGCCCAGGAATCAAACCCACGACATTATGATCATAAGTCCAACACCCTTACCACTAGGTCACACCACACCTCCACAACACAACTCGGCCCAGGAATCAAACCCACGACATTATGATCATAAGTCCAACACCCTTACCACTAGGTCACACTGAAATATAAAAAAAAAATGAGATTATCCTTCTGATAAATATTTCTCTAAGTAAAACCTATATAAAGTAGTATAGTTAATAGGAAGTATCATGAGATGTTTAATAAATGACTGAGAAGTTTCAGAAAGCCACTACAATGTCCTAGAAATATATAAAGGACAAAGGATGAGAAAACAATGTTTTACCCAGTAAATATTTCAGAGCTGTTACCTTCTTTTCAAATGTGAAATGTAAACAGTTCAAAACAAAAGCGAACAATTGATGTGTTCTTCCCAAACTGATCTAACCCATATAACTTGTAGATAAATATTCAAGTTATTTGTTTCATTAAAAAGCAAGAAACCAGAACAAATCCTCAGCTTATAAATTGATAGCAACCATATTGTTTATAATTTATCTCAACTGAAAAAACAAGTAATAGAGAGAAAGTATAAAGACTGCAGAATTAAATTTATTCCAACTTAGCAAAACCTCTCTAATTATCAAACCAGTTTAATCCTAATTAAGAATTTGCTTTCTTTTTTTCTTACCATTATTTGGTCTGAGGACAAATAATAATCATCTTTGCTGAAACTCTATATTAATACCAGTCTTACTACAACTCATTGCTTTATAGAAAATTAGTTGTAGTGGTTGTACTGACAATATATAAATACATCTATTTCACATTCAGACACCAGGCCACGAGGTCAGTAGCTTAAGTGGACACACACCAGGCCATGAGGTCAGTAGCTTGAGTGGACACACACCAGGCTGAGAGGTCAGTAGCTTAAGTGGACACACACCAGGCTAAGAGGTCAGTAGCTTGAGTGAACACACACCAGGCTGAGAGGTCAGTAGCTTGAGTGGACACACACCAGGCTGAGAGGTCAGTAGCTTAAGTGGACACACACCAGGCTAAGAGGTCAGTAGCTTGAGTGAACACACACCAGGCTGAGAGGTCAGTAGCTTGAGTGAACACACACCAGGCTGAGAGGTCAGTAGCTTGAGTGGACACACACCAGGCTGAGAGGTCAGTAGCTTGAGTGAACACACACCAGGCTGAGAGGTCAGTAGCTTAAGTGGACACACACCAGGCTAAGAGGTCAGTAGCTTGAGTGAACACACACCAGGCTGAGAGGTCAGTAGCTTGAGTGAACACACACCAGGCTGAGAGGTCAGTAGCTTGAGTGAACACACACCAGGCTGAGAGGTCAGTAGCTTGAGTGAACACACACCAGGCTAAGAGGTCAGTAGCTTGAGTGGACACACACCAGGCTAAGAGGTCAGTAGCTTGAGTGAACACACACCAGGCTGAGAGGTCAGTAGCTTGAGTGGACACACACCAGGCTGAGAGGTCAGTAGCTTAAGTGGACACACACCAGGCTAAGAGGTCAGTAGCTTGAGTGAACACACACCAGGCTGAGAGGTCAGTAGCTTGAGTGGACACAGACACCAGGCTGAGAGGTCAGTAGCTTGAGTGGACACAGACATCAGGCTGAGAGGTCAGTAGCTTGAGTGGACACAGACACCAGGCTACGAGGTCAGTAGCTTGAGTGGACACAGACACCAGGCTGAGAGGTCAGTAGCTTGAGTGGACACAGACACCAGGCTGAGAGGTCAGTAGCTTGAGTGGACACTGACACCAGGCTACGAGGTCAGTAGCTTGAGTGGACACAGACACCAGGCTACGAGGTCAGTAGCTTGAGTGGACACAGACACCAGGCTGAGAGGTCAGTAGCTTGAGTGGACACTGACACCAGGCTACGAGGTCAGTAGCTTGAGTGGACACAGACACCAGGCTACGAGGTCAGTAGCTTGAGTGGACACAGACACCAGGCTACGAGGTCAGTAGCTTGAGTGGACACAGACACCAGGCTGAGAGGTCAGTGGCTTGAGTGGACACAGACACCAGGCTGAGAGGTCAGTAGCTTGAGTGGACACACACCAGGCTACGAGGTCAGTAGCTTGAGTGGACACAGACACCTGGTTGAGAGGTCAGTAGCTTGAGTGGACACTGACACAAGGCTGAGAGGTCAGTAGCTTGAGTGGACAGACACCAGGCTACGAGGTCAGTAGCTTGAGTAGACAGACACCAGGCTACGAGGTCAGTAGTTTGAGTGGACACTGACACCTGGTTGAGGGGTCAGTAGCTTGAGTGGACACTGACACCAGGCTACGAGGTCAGTAGCTTGAGTGGACAGACACCAGGCTACGAGGTCAGTAGCTTGAGTGGACACACACCAGGCTACGAGGTCAGTAGCTTGAGTGGACAGACACCAGGCTACGAGGTCAGTAGTTTGAGTGGACACTGACATCTGGTTGAGAGGTCAGTAGCTTGAGTGGACACTGACACCAGGCTGAGGGGTCAGTAGCTTGAGTGGACACAGACACCAGGTTGAGGGGTCAGTAGCTTGAGTGGACACTGACACCAGGCTGAGAGGTCAGTAGCTTGAGTGGACAGACACCTGGTTGAGAGGTCAGTAGCTTGAGTGGACACTGACACCTGGTTGAGGGGTCAGTAGCTTGAGTGGACAGACACCAGGCTGAGAGGTCAGTAGCTTGAGTGGACACTGACACCAGGCTACGAGGTCAGTAGCTTGAGTGGACACACACCAGGCTGAGAGGTCAGTAGCTTGAGTGGACACTGACACCAGGCTGAGAGGTCAGTAGCTTGAGTGGACACAGACACCAGGCTACGAGGTCAGTAGCTTGAGTGGACACAGACACCAGGCTACGAGGTCAGTAGCTTGAGTGGACACAGACACCAGGCTGAGAGGTCAGTAGCTTGAGTAGACACAGACACCAGGCCACGAGGTCAGTAGCTTGAGTGGACACACACCAGGCTACGAGGTCAGTAGCTTGAGTGGACAGACACCAGGCTATGAGGTCAGTAGTTGGAGTGGACACTGACACAAGGCTGAGAGGTCAGTAGCTTGAGTGGACACAGACACCAGGCTGAGAGGCCAGTAGCTTGAGTGGACACTGACACCAGGCTGAGAGGTCAGTAGCTTGAGTGGACACTGACAAGGCTGAGGGGTCAGTAGCTTGAGTGGACACAGACACCAGGCTGAGAGGTCAGTAGCTTGAGTGGACACAGACACCAGGCTAAGAGGTCAGTAGCTTGAGTGGACACAGACACCAGGCTGAGAGGCCAGTAGCTTGAGTGGACACTGACGCCAGGCTGAGAGGTCAGTAGCTTGAGTGGACACTGACACAAGGCTGAGAGGTCAGTAGCTTGAGTGGACACAGACACCAGGCTAAGAGGTCAGTAGCTTGAGTGGACAGACACCAGGCTAAGAGGTCAGTAGCTTGAGTGGACACAGACACCAGGCTGAGAGGTCAGTAGCTTGAGTGGACACAGACACAAGGCTGAGGGGTCAGTAGCTTGAGTGGACACTGACACCTGGTTGAGGGGTCAGTAGCTTGAGTGGACACAGACACCAGGCTGAGAGGTCAGTAGCTTGAGTGGACACTGACACCAGGCTGAGAGATCAGTAGCTTGAGTGGACACAGACACCAGGCTGAGAGGTCAGTAGCTTGAGTGGACACTGACACCTGGTTGAGGGGTCAGTAGCTTGAGTGGACACAGACACCAGGCTGAGAGGTCAGTAGCTTGAGTGGACACTGACACCAGGCCACGAGGTCAGTAGCTTGAGTGGACACAGACACCAGGCTGAGAGGTCAGTAGCTTGAGTGGACACTGACACCAGGCTGAGAGATCAGTAGCTTGAGTGGACACAGACACCAGGCTGAGAGGTCAGTAGCTTGAGTGGACACTGACACCTGGTTGAGGGGTCAGTAGCTTGAGTGGACACAGACACCAGGCTGAGAGGTCAGTAGCTTGAGTGGACACTGACTCCAGGCCACGAGGTCAGTAGCTTGAGTGGACACAGACACCAGGCTGAGAGGTCAGTAGCTTGAGTGGACACTGACACCTGGTTGAGAGGTCAGTAGCTTGAGTGGACAGACACCAGGCTGAGATGTCAGTAGCTTGAGTGGACACTGACACCTGGTTGAAGGGTCAGTAGCTTGAGTGGACACAGACACCAGGCTGAGAGGTCAGTAGCTTGAGTGGACACAGACACCAGGCTGAGAGGTCAGTAGCTTGAGTGGACACTGACACAAGGCTGAGAGGTCAGTAGCTTGAGTGGACACTTACACCAGGCTGAGAGGTCAGTAGCTTGAGTGGACAGACACCTGGTTGAGAGGTCAGTAGCTTGAGTGGGCACTGACACCAGGCTGAGAGGTCAGTAGCTTGAGTGGACACAGACACCAGGCTGAGGGGTCAGTAGCTTGAGTGGACACTGACACCTGGTTGAGGGGTCAGTAGCTTGAGTGGACAGACACCTGGTTGAGGGGTCAGTAGCTTGAGTGGACACAGACACCAGGCTGAGAGGTCAGTAGCTTGAGTGGACACTGACACCTGGTTGAGGGGTCAGTAGCTTGAGTGGACACAGACACCAGGCTGAGAGGTCAGTAGCTTGAGTGGACACAGACACCTGGTTGAGAGGTCAGTAGCTTGAGTGGACACTGACACCAGGCTGAGAGGTCAGTAGCTTGAGTGGACACAGACACCAGGCTGAGAGGTCAGTAGCTTGAGTGGACACAGACACCAGGCTGAAAGGTCAGTAGCTTGAGTGGACACAGACACCAGGCTGAGAAGTCAGTAGCTTGAGTGGACACAGACACCAGGCCACGAGGTCAGTAGCTTGAGTGGACAGACACCAGGCTGAGAGGTCAGTAGCTTGAGTGGACACACACCAGGCTGAGAGATCAGTAGCTTGAGTGGACACAGACACCAGGCCACGAGGTCAGTAGCTTGAGTGGACACAGACACCAGGCCACGAGGTCAGTAGCTTGAGTGGACACACACCAGGCTACGAGGTCAGTAGCTTGAGTGGACACAGACACGAGGCCAGTAGCTTGAGTGGACACCGACACCAGGCTACGAGGTCAGTAGCTTGAGTGGACACAGACACCAGGCTGAGAGGTCAGTAGCTTGAGTGGACACAGACACCAGGCTGAAAGGTCAGTAGCTTGAGTAGACACAGACACCTGGTTGAGAGGTCAGTAGCTTGAGTGGACACAGACACCAGGCTACGAGGTCAGTAGCTTGAGTGGACACAGACACCTGGTTGAGAGGTCAGTAGCTTGAGTGGACACAGACACCAGGCTACGAGGTCAGTAGCTTGAGTGGACACAGACACCAGGCTGAGAGGTCAGTAGCTTGAGTAGACACAGACACCAGGCTGAGAGGTCAGTAGCTTGAGTAGACACAGACACCAGGCTACGAGGTCAGTAGCTTGAGTAGACACAGACACCAGGCTACGAGGTCAGTAGCTTGAGTGGACACAGACACCAGGCTGAGAGGTCAGTAGCTTGAGTAGACACAGACACCAGGCCACGAGGTCAGTAGCTTGAGTGGACACACACCAGGCTGAGAGGCCAGTAGCTTGAGTAGACACTGACACCAGGCTGAGAGGTCAGTAGCTTGAGTAGACACAGACACCAGGCTACGAGGTCAGTAGCTTGAGTGGACACAGACACCAGGCTACGAGGTCAGTAGCTTGAGTGGACACAGACACCAGGCTACGAGGTCAGTAGCTTGAGTGGACACAGACACCAGGCTGAAAGGTCAGTAGCTTGAGTAGACACAGACACCAGGCTGAGAGGTCAGTAGCTTGAGTGGACACAGACACCAGGCTACGAGGTCAGTAGCTTGAGTGGACACAGACACCAGGCTACGAGGTCAGTAGCTTGAGTGGACACAGACACCAAGCCACGAGGTCAGTAGCTTGAGTGGACACACACCAGGCTACGAGGTCAGTAGCTTGAGTGGACAGACACCAGGCTACGAGGTCAGTAGCTTGAGTGGACACAGACACCAGGCCACGAGGTCAGTAGCTTGAGTGGACAGACACCAGGCCACGAGGTCAGTAGCTTGAGTGGACACAGACACCAGGCTACGAGGTCAGTAGCTTGAGTGGACACAGACACCAGGCTACGAGGTCAGTAACTTGAGTGGACACAGACACCAGGCCACGAGGTCAGTAGCTTGAGTGGACACACACCAGGCTACGAGGTCAGTAGCTTGAGTGGACAGACACCAGGCTACGAGGTCAGTAGTTTGAGTGGACACAGACACCAGGCTGAGAGGCCAGTAGCTTGAGTGGACACAGACACCAGGCTGAGAGGCCAGTAGCTTGAGTGGACACTGACACCAGGCTGAGGGGTCAGTAGCTTGAGTGGACACAGACACAAGGCTGAGGGGTCAGTAGCTTGAGTGGACACAGACACCAGGCTGAGAGGTCAGTAGCTTGAGTGGACATAGACACAAGGCTGAGGGGTCAGTAGCTTGAGTGGACACTGACACCAGGCTGAGAGGTCAGTAGCTTGAGTGGACACTGACACAAGGCTGAGAGGTCAGTAGCTTGAGTGGACACAGACACCAGGTTGAGGAGTCAGTAGCTTGAGTGGACACTGACACCTGGTTGAGGAGTCAGTAGCTTGAGTGGACACAGACACCAGGCTGAGAGGTCAGTAGCTTGAGTGGACACTGACACCAGGCCACGAGGTCAGTAGCTTGAGTGGACACAGACACCAGGCTGAGAGGTCAGTAGCTTGAGTGGACACAGACACCAGGCTAAGAGGTCAGTAGCTTGAGTGGACACAGACACAAGGCTGAGGGGTCAGTAGCTTGAGTGGACAGAGATACCAGGCTAAGAGGTCAGTAGCTTGAGTGGACACAGACACAAGGCTGAGGGGTCAGTAGCTTGAGTGGACACTGACACCAGGCTGAGAGGTCAGTAGCTTGAGTGGACACTGACACAAGGCTGAGAGGTCAGTAGCTTGAGTGGACACAGACACCAGGCTAAGAGGTCAGTGGCTTGAGTGGACACTGACACCTGGTTGAGGGGTCAGTACCTTGAGTGGACACAGACACCAGGCCACGAGGTCAGTAGCTTGAGTGGACAGACACCAGGCTGAGAGGTCAGTAGCTTGAGTGGACACTGACACCAGGCTGAGAGATCAGTAGCTTGAGTGGACACAGACACCAGGCTGAGAGGTCAGTAGCTTGAGTGGACACTGACACCAGGCCACGAGGTCAGTAGCTTGAGTGGACACAGACACCAGGCTGAGAGGTCAGTAGCTTCAGTGGACACTGACACCTCGTTGAGAGGTCAGTAGCTTGAGTGGACAGACACCAGGCTGAGAGGTCAGTAGCTTGAGTGGACACTGACACCTGGTTGAAGGGTCAGTAGCTTGAGTGGACACTGACACCAGGCTGAGAGGTCAGTAGCTTGAGTGGACACTGACACCAGGCTGAGAGGTTAGTAGCTTGAGTGGACACTGACACAAGGCTGAGAGGTCAGTAGCTTGAGTGGACACTGACACCAGGCTGAGAGGTCAGTAGCTTGAGTGGACACACACCAGGCTGAGAGGTCAGTAGCTTGAGTCGACACAGACACCTGGTTGAGAGGTCAGTAGCTTGAGTGGACACAGACACCAGGCTGAGGGGTCAGTAGCTTGAGTGGACACTGACACCTGGTTGAGGGGTCAGTAGCTTGAGTGGACACAGACACCTGGTTGAGGGGTCAGTAGCTTGAGTGGACACAGACACCAGGCTGAGAGGTCAGTAGCTTGAGTGGACACTGACACCTGGTTGAGGGGTCAGTAGCTTGAGTGGACACAGACACCAGGCTGAGAGGTCAGTAGCTTGAGTGGACACAGACACCTGGTTGAGAGGTCAGTAGCTTGAGTGGACACTGACACCAGGCTGAGAGGTCAGTAGCTTGAGTGGACACAGACACCAGGCTGAGAGGTCAGTAGCTTGAGTGGACACAGACACCAGGCTGAAAGGTCAGTAGCTTGAGTGGACACAGACACCAGGCTGAGAAGTCAGTAGCTTGAGTGGACACAGACACCAGGCCACGAGGTCAGTAGCTTGAGTGGACAGACACCAGGCTGAGAGGTCAGTAGCTTGAGTGGACACACACCAGGCTACGAGGTCAGTAGCTTGAGTGGACACTGACACCAGGCTGAGAGGTCAGTAGCTTGAGTGGACACAGACACCAGGCTGAGAGGTCAGTAGCTTGAGTGGACACAGACACCATGCTGAAAGGTCAGTAGCTTGAGTGGACACAGACACCAGGCTGAGAGATCAGTAGCTTGAGTGGACACAGACACCAGGCCACGAGGTCAGTAGCTTGAGTGGACACAGACAGCAGGCCACGAGGTCAGTAGCTTGAGTGGACACACACCAGGCTACGAGGTCAGTAGCTTGAGTGGACACAGACACGAGGCCAGTAGCTTGAGTGGACACCGACACCAGGCTGAGAGGGCAGTAGCTCGAGTGGACACAGACACCAGGCTGAGAGGTCAGTAGCTTGAGTGGACACTGACACCAGGCCACGAGGTCAGTAGCTTGAGTGGACACAGACACCAGGCTGAGAGGTCAGTAGCTTGAGTGGACACTGACACCTGGTTGAGAGGTCAGTAGCTTGAGTGGACAGACACCAGGCTGAGAGGTCAGTAGCTTGAGTGGACACTGACACCTGGTTGAAGGGTCAGTAGCTTGAGTGGACACTGACACCAGGCTGAGAGGTCAGTAGCTTGAGTGGACACTGACACCAGGCTGAGAGGTCAGTAGCTTGAGTGGACACTGACACAAGGCTGAGAGGTCAGTAGCTTGAGTGGACACTGACACCAGGCTGAGAGGTCAGTAGCTTGAGTGGACACACACCAGGCTGAGAGGTCAGTAGCTTGAGTCGACACAGACACCTGGTTGAGAGGTCAGTCGCTTGAGTGGACACAGACACCAGGCTGAGGGGTCAGTAGCTTGAGTGGACACTGACACCTGGTTGAGGGGTCAGTAGCTTGAGTGGACACAGACACCTGGTTGAGGGGTCAGTAGCTTGAGTGGACACAGACACCAGGCTGAGAGGTCAGTAGCTTGAGTGGACACAGACACCTGGTTGAGGGGTCAGTAGCTTGAGTGGACACAGACACCAGGCTGAGAGGTCAGTAGCTTGAGTGGACACAGACACCTGGTTGAGAGGTCAGTAGCTTGAGTGGACACTGACACCAGGCTGAGAGGTCAGTAGCTTGAGTGGACACAGACACCAGGCTGAGAGGTCAGTAGCTTGAGTGGACACAGACACCAGGCTGAAAGGTCAGTAGCTTGAGTGGACACAGACACCAGGCTGAGAAGTCAGTAGCTTGAGTGGACACAGACACCAGGCCACGAGGTCAGTAGCTTGAGTGGACAGACACCAGGCTGAGAGGTCAGTAGCTTGAGTGGACACACACCAGGCTACGAGGTCAGTAGCTTGAGTGGACACTGACACCAGGCTGAGAGGTCAGTAGCTTGAGTGGACACAGACACCAGGCTGAGAGGTCAGTAGCTTGAGTGGACACACACACCAGGCTAAGAGGTCAGTAGCTTGAGTGGACACAGACACCAGGCTAAGAGGTCAGTAGCTTGAGTGGACACAGACACCAGGCTGAGAGATCAGTAGCTTGAGTGGACACAGACACCAGGCCACGAGGTCAGTAGCTTGAGTGGACACAGACACCAGGCCACGAGGTCAGTAGCTTGAGTGGACACACACCAGGCTACGAGGTCAGTAGCTTGAGTGGACAGAGACACGAGGCCAGTAGCTTGAGTGGACACCGACACCAGGCTGAGAGGGCAGTAGCTTGAGTGGACACAGACACCAGGCTGAGAGGTCAGTAGCTTGAGTGGACACAGACACCAGGCTGAAAGGTCAGTAGCTTGAGTAGACACAGACACCTGGTTGAGAGGTCAGTAGCTTGAGTGGACACAGACACCAGGCTACGAGGTCAGTAGCTTGAGTGGACACTGACACCAGGCTACGAGGTCAGTAGCTTGAGTGGACACAGACACCAGGCTACGAGGTCAGTAGCTTGAGTGGACACAGACACCTGGTTGAGAGGTCAGTAGCTTGAGTGGACACAGACACCAGGCTACGAGGTCAGTAGCTTGAGTGGACACACACCAGGCTACGAGGTCAGTAGTTTGAGTGGACACTGACACAAGGCTGACAGGTCAGTAGCTTGAGTGGACACAGACACCAGGCTGAGAGGCCAGTAGCTTGAGTGGTCACTGACACCAGGCTGAGAGGTCAGTAGCTTGAGTGGACACAGACACAAGGCTGAGAGGTCAGTAGCTTGAGTGGACACACACCAGGCTGAGAGGTCAGTAGCTTGAGTGGACACACACCAGGCTGAGAGGTCAGTAGCTTGAGTCGAGACAGACACCTGGTTGAGAGGTCAGTAGCTTGAGTGGACACAGACACCTGGCTGAGAGGTCAGTAGCTTGAGTGGACACTGACACCTGGTTGAGGGGTCAGTAGCTTGAGTGGACACAGACCAGGCTGAGAGGTCAGTAGCTTGAGTGGACACAGACACCAGGCTGAGGGGTCAGTAGCTTGAGTGGACACTGACACCTGGTTGAGGTGTCAGTAGCTTGAGTGGACACAGACACCTGGTTGAGGGGTCAGTAGCTTGAGTGGACACAGACACCTGGTTGAGGGGTCAGTAGCTTGAGTGGACACAGACACCTGGTTGAGGGGTCAGTAGCTTGAGTGGACACAGACACCAGGCTGAGAGGTCAGTAGCTTGAGTGGACACTGACACCTGGTTGAGGGGTCAGTAGCTTGAGTGGACACTGACACCTGGTTGAGGGGTCAGTAGCTTGAGTGGACACAGACACCAGGCTGAAAGTTCAGTAGCTTGAGTGGACACAGACACCAAGCTGAGAAGTCAGTAGCTTGAGTGGACACAGACACCAAGCTGAGAAGTCAGTAGCTTGAGTGGACACAGACACCAGGCCACGAGGTCAGTAGCTTGAGTGGACACCGACACCAGGCTGAGAGGTCAGTAGCTTGAGTGGACACAGACACCAAGCTGAGAGGTCAGTAGCTTGAGTGGACACAGACACCAGGCTGAAAGGTCAGTAGCTTGAGTAGACACAGACACCTGGTTGAGGGGTCAGTAGCTTAAGTAGACACAGACACGAGGCCACGAGGTCAGTAGCTTGAGTGGACACTGACACTAGGCTGAGAGATCAGTAGCTTGAGTGGACACAGACACGAGGCCAGTAGCTTGAGTAGACAGACACCTGGCTGAGGGGTCAGTAGCTTGAGTGGACACAGACACCATGCCACGAGGTCAGTAGCTTGAGTGGACACAGACACCTGGCTGAGAGGTCAGTAGCTTGAGTGGACACAGTTTTACTGTGTGTTGTTACTGTATTACAGAGCACAGTTATGTGTACCTTGGACACATGCAGTGTTATTTCTATTGTATTGAGAGTACACTCTGTAATATATGTATAGTGCTCAGTCGTTCTATTTTCTGTATACGGTGTATATCTGCTAGCAAGGAAAACATTAAAATGATGAAACACAAAGACCCCAAAGAAAAAAATGTCTTCTAATTTATGTATCTATCCCCACAGATGACAATATATCAAGGAAATTATCCAAATATAAAGATCTGGAGAGAGAAATAACCCAAATGTGAATAAAAACAGAAACAATCCTTATAATAATAATAGGGGCTTTGGGAGTGATAAATACAGACAAATATGTAACCCAAACCCCAGAACAATACCAAAACAACACTGCATATACCCACATAGAACTGTGCTCAGTAATCAAGTGACAATAAAAGACTAATAAAAAAAATAACGATTTCTAAAATAGGTTAGAGAGCTATACATATTTAGCAAGAACACAATAGTCTCCCAATCGCCAGTATATTGCTGGTATTTTATTGATCTGACAAAAGGGCTGAAGATAACGTTGATACTAGTAAATAATGGTTTCTGATTTAGGCACAAGGCTAACAATTTTGAGAGAAGGGAAAGTATATTAAATTGACCTCAGTACGTTACTGGTACAATATTTTATCAACCCTGTAAGGATGAAAAGCAAAGCTAACCTTAGTGGGGTTTGAACTCAGAATGTAAAAGACCATAACTATATGCCACAAAGCATGTTGTCTGAGGCTCTACTGGTTAACAATAATAATTAAAAATGGTGACTATATTACAACTACTACTAATCAGATGAAGACAGTCGGACAGATATTGTAGAGTCCATAGTTGGGGGAAATAAAGTTGGTAATTATAGTTGTATATAGCTATAGTATTACTGCTATAGTATTACTGCTATACTATAGCTATAGTATCACTACTATGTAAAGCTATAGTATAGTTATAGTATAGTAGTGTACAGCTATAGTATCACTACTCTGTGTAAAGCTATAGTATAGTTATAGTATAGCAGTGTACAGCTATAGTATCACTACTCTGTGTAAAGCTATAGTATAGTTATAGTATAGCAGTGTACAGCTATAGTATCAATATTCTAGCTAATGGCTAAAAGCCATATGAAATGAAGAATCTGAACGGTCTAAAGATAATGATAGTAATTCCAAGTTGGACATTAGTAAGCAATGACATTTAATCAATTTTATTAAGAGAAGAACACAATATTTGCAACAAAATAATTAGAACCATATTGCTTTGGGGTGGGGTACTTTAAACTGATCAGAAAGAGAAAAAAAACAAGTCCTTCATAAACAGATAAAAACCAAACAAAAATACACCAACCTAACTCTTAACACCCTCTGTGTGAACATTTTGTAACATTAAATAAATGAAATACTTCAGTTTTTTAATGTAGTTATAGTACTGTGTATGTTTTGTGTTGCTAATGTAGTTTGGTACGGGCTGTTATCAGTTAATACATTTTGAATTATGTTATCAATATGAAATTGTTTTCCCTCATCTAAATTTCACTATTGTAAATTTTATTTTATACATTTCAATGTCAGGTTAACTTTAAAAATCCTGTACCACATGAAACCACATTAGCCATACAAAACAGAACTATTTAAAATTAGTGTCTTTACTTTATTGCTATGAATCATTATTTTAGTTTATTGCAAATGTTCACATTATATCCACTAGTAACAATATAGGGGTGACATAGTGACATAGAGTGTGTCTCAAGTATTTTAAATCTAGCAGAGCCCATCTCTCTATTGTGCAAAGGAAGATACGGTATGATTGACCCCCCTGTGTGAAGGAAGATGTATTGTTGGCCCCTCTATCTGAGGCTTTTATTGAATCAATAAATTATATTTTATTGATTCAAGATATAAACATTTAAATTAACAAACCCATTTTAGATATCTGTTAAGAGTTAAACTCAGTTCTACAATATTGTAAAGACAAGAAACTACTGTTGTAACTTGAAAACCTCCCCAAACTACAAGCTATGATATACTTCTTGTTACAGCCCAGATCTCTATCATTGGTAACCTCTCTCAAAGAGGACCTGGTAACTGACAAAAGGTTATGTAAACTGAGAAATAAAATGTGCAGTCCAAATACATAATAAAACACCTGCATCATCATCATCCCTGTTAGGAATAGTTGGACAGGTCTTCACAACCCAAGTCGTTACTCAAGAGGGGTCACCAACCTCTCGAATGGGCCAGTGCCCTGCATCTAACACACGTTCCATACTCTACATTTTATTGTGACACAGGCTCTAGAGAGGTCATTATGTGTTATGTCATTGACATAGCTAAAAGACCCTTCTCATCCTTTCTTTGACTTTCTATGGTTCGATGCCCTTCCAAGTCCTAGGAGCTGGTAATCCAATGTCAATCTACTTTTCACTTCTGTACATTATTCTATGTACTACAATACATGCACCTTTGATGAGTTGTAGTGCACCTGAGCACTGTACACAATAATTTCTATTATCATTATATATGACATTACACACAAAGATCCATTGACCGATAAATGGAACTTGCAAGAAAGGAGCTAGGATAGTTTTACATATCACACGCAATGCCTTAATTTTCTTATTTTCTCTAATTAGGTAATTAGAAACCAATGTTGTATTAACGTCTGTTTTAACAAATATTCTTGCTTTTTCTTTTACATTGCTTCAGTCAACACAGCTGGCAAAAATGAATTATACCAGTAATTCAAGGGGCCAGCCATGTCATACACTGTGTCATGCTGAATCGCCCTGAGAACTAGATTAAGGGTACACATATCTGAGGAATACTCAGCCTCTTAGATGGCAGTTCTGTTGATTGAATTAACTGGAGCACCTGTTCCCAGAAATGACAGAGGTCCAACATAACTAATATTTTATTTCAACACAGGAGGGTTTAGCCCTTTCATGACCATATTTCTAATGAAATATACTCTATTTTAATTAATTAATGAAGAATTTTGATGGATTTACTAACAATATTAATTATTTCATTAGTAAGATAGTAACTTAATGTAAGGTGCTTATATAAAATTATGTTAGAAGATTTTAATTTAAATGGGAAATTTTTAATGGATGAATTAATTTCATAGAACCAGAGCTGGTTTTGGCCAGGTTGGTAACTAAAGGGTTAAAGGTAATATTGACTTTAGCAGGATTTGAACTCAATGTAAAGAGCCAGAATAACTGTAACAATTTGACTAATTTACCAGAGATATAAATAAGTGTGATACTGTGTGAAAAGATGGCTAAGATACCAAAATAGATATGAATAACATTTTACCTTTGTTATTTAATCATTGTTAATTATACAACTATACAAGGTAGATAAAAACAAATTAGAAGTAGTCTTATCTTTAAAGCTCAGAACACATACACAGTCACATACACACAGTCACACACAGACAAAGTCACATACACACATACACAATCACACACACACAGAGTAAAGAAGATAGAATTCTGCTACCATCGGGGAAATGGCTGGGTTCAGTAAGCAGAAAAAAGAGTATGTAGGAAATGAATACAGTATACACAATGGATGTACAAGAGATGTAGTGGGATCATGTGTAGACTGATAAAGAAAGTAGACTTTATATGGGACACATGCACAGGAGTAATCAACAGTAAGGGTACTCATGAAATAAACCCCAATCAAATGTTCTGAGGGTTCACAAGAAGTAGTAAATAGATTTTGTTATCTAAGTTACCTCATTAGCAATGAGGGTGGATGTACTGAAAATATTGTAGTCAGAACGAGAACAAGGTAGAAGTTCAGGAAACTTAACTCAACTGGAAACAAAGGGTTTCTCTCTCAGAGTGAAGGGGGGATTATAGGATGTTTGTGTTGAAACATGTTACAGGGCAGTAAGATATGAACCTCAACTGCAGAAGATCTATGATGGTTGGAAATAAATGAAGCATACATACTCTGCCGGATGTGCAATGTTAGTGTACATGAATGATGAATCTACAAGTATAATTTGTTAAACTTGCTAAGTTTTACGCAAATCTTCGAGTACCTATTTAAACTTTTAACCTCTGCTCCATCCCATATTCTACCCCCTACCCATTCATCATGCTGGTTCCTGCCCCCCCCCCTCCCTCTCTATACATATAAGATAAAACCCTACCAAAATTAATCAAAATCGCCAACTCGCTATTTCTGGGATGGCTGTTCCCTTCGGTATAAAGTAACGTTCAAATTTTTCTCGATTCTTCTCTCCATTCGAACCCATTCATTCAATCACTTCTATGTCCTAATTTCACACTATATCATATTTTCACCATTCTATATCATATCTTTTCTCTAAAAATCATATTTCCCCTATCACCGCATTTTCTTAAACAAAACAAATCTTGTATTTTCGTTTATTGTTAAATTATGCCCAATTTTTTCTCGATTCTTCTCTCCATTCGAACCCATTCATTCAATCACTTCTATGTCCTAATTTCACACTATATCATATTTTCACCATTCTATATCATATCTTTTCTCTAAAAATCATATTTCCCCTATCACCGCATTTTCTCTACCGGATTTTCTTAAACAAAACAAATCTTGTATTTTCGTTTATTGTTAAATTATGCCCAAATTTTTCTCGATTCTTCTCTCCATTCGAACCCATTCATTCAATCACTTCTATGTCCTAATTTCACACTATATCATATTTTCACCATTCTATATCATATCTTTTCTCTAAAAATCATATTTCCCCTATCACCGCATTTTCTCTATCGTAATTTCTTAAACAAAACAAATCTTGTATTTTCGTTTATTGTTAAATCATGCCCAAAATACGGCGATCTTATCTTAAACCTTACATTCTCGCTAACAACCCATCATCCCTCCCTCCCGCCCCCACGCACCACCATTATTACGTGGACCAATCATAAGTCAGAGGCCCATACTATCGCTTAACTGGTTGCTTTTCGATATGATGGATGGACTACGGAATTCTGGAGAGTTGAAGAGAGAAAAATGTGGACGCTCAGCGACAATGCCAAAGATAAAGCCAAATTCACCTCGTGGACGAGAATGCAAGCACTCCTCCTTGTTTCGGCCCAGGATGGCTAACATAACCCCATCCCCCCCCCCCCCGCGCCCCACCGCTCCCACCCTCCAAACGCAATCCAAAACTTCAGAGTTGGTACCATGAATGTAGGCACCTTAAAGGGTCGCTCTAACGAGGTTGTAGAAATGCTTGAACGTAAGGAGGTCGATGTTTGTTGTATTCAAGAGACCAGGTGGAGGGGAGGGTCGGCTAGATTCATCGTGGGTAAAGAGCGATGCTATAAGCTTTTCTGGGTGGGAAATGACAATGGGTTGGGTGGGGTAGGAATCATGGTAGCAGAAAAGTGGGCAGATAAGATAATAGACGTAAATAGAGTGAACGACAGAATAATTAAAATAAGACTTGTCCTCAATAAAACTACGGTGACAGTAATATCTGCGTACGCACCCCAATCCGGACTGCCCCGCGCTATAAAAGACAGATTCTACGAGACACTGATGCTCGCTACCTCCCAAATAACCGACAGTGACTATATAGTTATTGCAGGCGACCTAAATGGTCACGTTGGACAACATTGTGACGGCTATGACGGAATCCATGGAGGCTATAGGTTCGGTACTAGAAATGAGGAAGGCTCCAGAATCCTGGAATTCTGCGACGCAAATAACTTAACTATCTGTAACACTAACTTCAAAAAACGAGACAATCACTTGATCACCTATAGATCGGGGGAACACACAAGCCAGGTAGATTATATCCTTACCAGAAGACGTGACAGAGTGTCTGTTGTTAACACTAAATCCCACCCCCATGAAGAATTCACCTCCCAACATAGACTGATAATTAGCGACCTCATAGTCAGGACGAGACGTACTAGACAGCGGAAGAGGACTATCCTCAGGAGAAAAATATGGAAGCTAAAGGACCCCATAGCCAGAAATAAATTTCAAAGCAAATTACTTGACGCTTTCGACAGTAAGGAAGAGCAATTAGAGTCGTATAATATAGAGGAACAGTGGGAATTCCTGAGAGCAAACCTGCTGACGGCGGCAGACGAAGTCTGTGGCTGGAGCAGGCCTGTAGGTAGGAGGAGAGTAACATGGTGGTGGAACAGTAAGGTGGAGGAGTCAATTAAGGCCAAAAAGCAGGCTTGGAAAGTATGGCGGGATGGGGGAAGTAGAGAAGACTATCAAGTGGCCAGGAGGGAAGCTAGGAGACAAGTGTACTTCGCAAGAAGGGAAGCAGAGGAAAGAAAGTTCAAGCATGTTCTACAACGTGAGGACCAAAAACGTGAGGTGTTCAGGATTGCCAGGCAATGTGTCAAGGAAAACCGTGATATTGTCGGGGAGAAGTGTGTACTTAACGATGATGGCATACTTGCCATCACCGACGCTGATAAGAAGGTAGCTTGGAAGTGTCACTACGAAAGGCTTCTAAATGAGGAGAACAAATGGGAGAAAGACAGTCTCCCCCAGATCGATCCAATAGAGGGACCAGCAGTGTTAGTTGAAGGTAGTATAATAAGTAAGGCAATCAAAGATATGAAGACGGGTAAGGCGGCTGGGCCTTCGGAAATAGTTGCTGAGATGCTGAAGGCATCTGGTTCGGTGGGACACACCATGGTCACCCGGATAGTTAACCAAGTCGTACAGAATGGGGTTGTTCCGAAGGAATGGCGTAGCAGCATCATCGTTAACTGCTATAAGGGAAAAGGAGATGCCCTAGATAGGAGTAACTATAGAGGCATTAAATTAATCGACCAGGTCATGAAGGTCACGGAAAAAGTAATAGCGCAACTAATCAGAGAGAGAATTGATCTAGATGAAATGCAGTTCGGGTTTGTGTCAGGCAAAAGTACCACAGACGCTCTTTTCATTGTACGACAACTACAGGAGAAGTACCTAGCTAAAAGTAAACCCCTATACTTAGCTTTTGTCGACTTGGAGAAAGCCTTCGACAGAGTCCCCCGTTCCATTATCTGGTGGTCTCTTAGAAAACTAGGTGTTGACGAATGGCTTGTGAGAGCTATACAAGCCATGTATAAAGAAACAGTCAGTAAGGTTAGAATTAACAACGAATATAGTGAAGAGTTTAGCGTAAAAGTTGGTGTCCATCAGGGCTCTGTACTTAGCCCCCTACTATTTATTATTGCCCTTCAGGCTATAACAGAGGAGTTCAAGACCGGCTGCCCATGGGAACTCCTATACGCAGATGATCTAACGCTCATAGCTGAATCAATGACCGAACTAGAGAAGAAATTCCAAACGTGGAAGCACGGCCTAGAATCAAAAGGCCTTAAAATTAACCTGGCTAAGACTAAAGTTCTAGTTTGTAGGAAAGAAAATAAGGCGGCGGTCCCATCGGGGAAATGGCCATGCTCAGTGTGTAGGAAAGGCGTAGGTAGAAACTCCATTTTATGTCCCAAATGCAAAGTATGGGTGCATAAAAGATGTAGTGGGATCACAGGTAAGCTAACTAAGAACATAGATTTTACATGTGGCCGGTGCTCTGGTGCAATAAGTAGCAGCAAGTGCCCACAAAATACTAGCTCCTTCAACTGCGCAGAGGGTTCTATAGAAATAGTGGACAGCTTCCGTTATCTGGGTGACAAAATCAGCAGTGGGGGAGGGTGCTCTGAAAGTACAGTAGCTAGAGTCAGAACTGGATGGAAAAAGTTCAGAGAGCTTATACCACTATTAGCCGCTAGAGGGTTCTCCCTAAAAATGAAAGGCAGGTTATACGATGCCTGCATACGAACAGCAATGCTGCATGGCAGTGAGACCTGGGCATTGTGTGCAGAGGATATACGCAGACTAGAGAGGAACGAAGCTTGCATGCTCCGCTGGATGTGCAATAGTAATATACGTGAACGGCAAAGCATAAACGAACTAAGGAAAAAATTAGAAATAAGAGGGATCAGATGTTGTTTACTCGAGAGAAGGCTACGTTGGTACGGTCACGTGATGCGCATGAAAGACGACAGCTGTATAACAAAGTGCAGGGCAATAAAGATAGACGGTAGCCACGGAGTAGGCAGACCCAGAAAAACATGGGACGAGCTGATAAATTCCGACCTCACACGCTTACACCTCTCCAAGACAATGTCACTGGACCGAGACCTTTGGCGGTACTCAGTAATAGAGAAGACCCGCCTTACCTAAATACAAAGTAAAAACCTACTACAGTCAGTAGGCACCTCTATCAAAACACACCCCCGTCCCACCACCTCCACCCCACCCACACCGCCCCTTTCAATGTAAAGTTATGTTGGTCCCACAACATCCAGGCCGAAACAAATGAGATCGTGTAGGTGTCACGACAAAAAACACACAGTCCACGCTGTAAATGTGGCCGTGTAGGCAACACGGTAAAAACCTCCCAGCCCCACACTGTAAATGTGGTTGGTGTTAGGAAGGGCATCCAGCTGTAGAAAACCCGCCAGACAGTCCACGCTGTAATGTGGCCGTGTAGGCAACACGGTAAAAACCTCCCAGCCCCACACTGTAAATGTGGTTGGTGTTAGGAAGGGCATCCAACTGTAGAAAACCCGCCAGACAGTCCTATGCGAGCAAGACAACCACTCTTGCCTCAAGTGGGAAAACCCCCGTCCAAACCCATGCAAGCGTGGAACACGGACGCTAAACCTGATGATGATGATGATGATGATGATGAAGCCAAGAGAAAAGCTGTGTGTACAAGGAATTGGATGTAGAGTGTTAGAGAGTCACTTGTGCTGGTAATGTGTAAGGTAAGTTAGAATTGTGTAAACAAGTGGCAAGTGGTTGGAATAGATGGAACCTGTGATAGTGGAGGAGCAGTGTAAGACATGGGGAAAGTGATGGATTATGTAAGACAGGTGTAATATTCACCTCCAAAGCAAAAATACTTTAGCACCTCGTTTCCGTAGAATTTGAAGTTGGTGAAAATCAAAATTGGCAAAACAGTGAACTCGAATATAAGTCGATCCTCACCCCCATCTGCCATGTTTTCCAGCCTATATACAAGTATATATGGAAATTAGTTACTTACAATGATTCTAGCTTATTCTGTCTGAACTAATGTGTGTGTACACACACACACTATACAACTAATCATCATCATCATCATCGTTTAATGTCCATCTTCCACGCTAGCATGGGTTTAGATGCAAATTGTCCCACGTGAGGCAAGATTGGTTGTCTTGCTCGCATAGGACTGTCTGGTGGGTTTTCTACGGCTGGATGCTCTTCCTAACACCAACCACGTTTACAGTGTGGACTGGCAGGTTTTTACCGTGTTACCTACATGGCCACATTACAGCGTGGACTGTGTGTTTTTTTTACGTGACACCTACACGACCTCATTTATTTAGGACTGGATATTGTGGTACCAACATAACTTTACAGAGAAAGGGGTGGTGTAGATGGGGTAGCGGTAGGGGGATGGGGGTATATTTTTGGTTCATTTATGCTTTGCCGTTCATGTATATAACTATTACAGATCCAACGGAGCATGCAAGCTTCGTTCCTCTCCAGTCTGCGTATATCCTCTGCACACAATGCCTAAGTCTCACTGCCATGTAACATTGCTGTTCGTATGCAGGCATCATACAGCCTGCCTTTCATTTTTAGAGAGAAACCTTTAGTGGCCAATAGTGGTATAAGCTCTCTGAACTTTTTCCATCCAGTTCTGATTCTGGCTACTGTACTTTCAGAGCACCCTCCATCACTGCTGATTTTGTCACCCAGCTAACAGAAGGTGTCCACTATTTCTATAGAACCATCTGGGCAATAGAAGGAGTTAGTATCCTGTGGCCACTTGCTACTACTTATTACATCTGAGCACCGGCCACATGTAAAATCTATATTCTTGGTTAGTTTACCTGTGATCCCAACTAATATATATATATATACACACACACACACACACTATACAGATAATGTATATATACACTATACAGATAATGTATATACACACTATACATATAATATATATATACACTATACAGATAATGTATATACACTATACAGATAATGTATATATACACTATACAGATAATGTATATACACTATACAGATAATGTATATATACACTATACAGATAATGTATATACACTATACAGATAATGTATATACACTATACAGATAATGTATATACACTATACAGATAATGTATATATACACTATACAGATAATGTATATACACTATACAGATAATGTATATACACTATACAGATAATGTATATACACTATACAGATAATGTATATACACTATACAGATAATGTATATACACACTATACAGATAATGTATATATACACTATACAGATAATGTATATATACACTATACAGATAATGTATATATACACTATACAGATAATGTATATACACTATACAGATGATGTATATATACACTATACAGATAATGTATATATACACTATACAGATAATGTATATACACTATACAGATAATGTATATATACACTATACAGATATTGTATATACACACTATACAGATAATGTATATATACACTATACAGATAATGTATATATACACTATACAGATAATGTATATATACACTATACATATAATATATATATACACTATACAGATAATGTATATACACACTATACAGATAATGTATATACACACTATACAGATAATGTATATATACACTATACAGATAATGTATATACACACTATACAGATAATGTATATATACACTATACAGATATTGTATATACACACTATACAGATAATGTATATATACACTATACAGATAATGTATATATACACTATACAGATAATGTATATATACACTATACATATAATATATATATACACTATACAGATAATGTATATACACACTATACAGATAATGTATATACACACTATACAGATAATGTATATACACTATACAGATAATGTATATACACTATACAGATAATGTATATATACACTATACAGATAATGTATATACACACTATACAGATAATGTATATATACACTATACAGATAATGTATATACACTATACAGATAATGTATATACACTATACAGATAATGTATATATACACTATACAGATAATGTATATACACACTATACAGATAATGTATATACACACTATACAGATAATGTATATATACACTATACAGATAATGTATACACACTATACAGATAATGTATATACACTATACAGATGATGTATATATACACTATACAGATAATGTATATACACACTATACAGATAATGTATATATACACTATACAGATAATGTATATACACACTATACAGATAATGTATATACACTATACAGATAATGTATATACACTATACAGATAATGTATATACACACTATACAGATAATGTATATACACACTATACAGATAATGTATATATACACTATACAGATAATGTATATATACACTATACAGATAATGTATATACACACTATACAGATAATGTATATATACACTATACAGATAATGTATATATACACTATACAGATAATGTATATATACACTATACAGATAATGTATATATACACTATACAGATAATGTATATATACACTATACAGATAATGTATATATACACTATACAGATAATGTATATATACACTATACAGATAATGTATATACACACTATACAGATAATGTATATACACACTATACAGATAATGTATATATACACTATACAGATAATGTATATATACACTATACAGATAATGTATATATACACTATACAGATAATGTATATACACACTATACAGATAATGTATATACACACTATACAGATAATGTATATATACACTATACAGATAATGTATATACACTATACAGATAATGTATATATACACTATACAGATAATGTATATACACTATACAGATAATGTATATATACACTATACAGATAATGTATATATACACTATACAGATAATGTATATACACACTATACAGATAATGTATATACACACTATACAGATAATGTATATATACACTATACAGATAATGTATATATACACTATACAGATAATGTATATACACTATACAGATGATGTATATATACACTATACAGATAATGTATATATACACTATACAGATAATGTATATACACTATACAGATAATGTATATACACTATACAGATAATGTATATATACACTATACAGATAATGTATATATACACTATACAGATAATGTATATACACACTATACAGATAATGTATATACACACTATACAGATAATGTATATATACACTATACAGATAATGTATATATACACTATACAGATAATGTATATACACTATACAGATAATGTATATACACTATACAGATAATGTATATATACACTATACAGATAATGTATATATACACTATACAGATAATGTATATACACACTATACAAATAATGTATATACACTATACAGATAATGTATATATACACTATACAGATAATGTATATACACTATACAGATAATGTATATATACACTATACAGATAATGTATATACACTATACAGATAATGTATATACACTATACAGATAATGTATATACACTATACAGATAATGTATATACACACTATACAGATAATGTATATATACACTATACAGATAATGTATATATACACTATACAGATAATGTATATATACACTATACAGATAATGTATATACACACTATACAGATAATGTATATATACACTATACAGATAATGTATATACACTATACAGATAATGTATATACACTATACAGATAATGTATATATACACTATACAGATAATGTATATACACACTATACAGATAATGTATATATACACTATACAGATAATGTATACACACTATACAGATAATGTATCTACACTATACAGATGATGTATATATACACTATACAGATAATGTATATACACACTATACAGATAATGTATATATACACTATACAGATAATGTATATACACACTATACAGATAATGTATATACACTATACAGATAATGTATATACACACTATACAGATAATGTATATATACACTATACAGATAATGTATATATACACTATACAGATAATGTATATATACACTATACAGATAATGTATATATACACTATACAGATAATGTATATATACACTATACAGATAATGTATATACACACTATACAGATAATGTATATACACACTATACAGATAATGTATATATACACTATACAGATAATGTATATATACACTATACAGATAATGTATATATACACTATACAGATAATGTATATACACACTATACAGATAATGTATATACACACTATACAGATAATGTATATATACACTATACAGATAATGTATATACACTATACAGATAATGTATATATACACTATACAGATAATGTATATACACTATACAGATAATGTATATATACACTATACAGATAATGTATATATACACTATACAGATAATGTATATACACACTATACAGATAATGTATATACACACTATACAGATAATGTATATATACACTATACAGATAATGTATATATACACTATACAGATAATGTATATACACTATACAGATGATGTATATATACACTATACAGATAATGTATATATACACTATACAGATAATGTATATACACTATACAGATAATGTATATACACTATACAGATAATGTATATATACACTATACAGATAATGTATATATACACTATACAGATAATGTATATACACACTATACAGATAATGTATATACACACTATACAGATAATGTATATATACACTATACAGATAATGTATATATACACTATACAGATAATGTATATACACTATACAGATAATGTATATACACTATACAGATAATGTATATATACACTATACAGATAATGTATATATACACTATACAGATAATGTATATACACACTATACAAATAATGTATATACACTATACAGATAATGTATATATACACTATACAGATAATGTATATACACTATACAGATAATGTATATATACACTATACAGATAATGTATATACACTATACAGATAATGTATATACACTATACAGATAATGTATATACACTATACAGATAATGTATGTATACACTATACAGATAATGTATATACACTATACAGATAATGTATATATACACTATACAGATAATGTATATATACACTATACAGATAATGTATATACACTATACAGATAATGTATATACACACTATACAGATAATGTATATATACACTATACAGATAATGTATATACACTATACAGATGATGTATATATACACTATACAGATAATGTATATACACTATACAGATGATGTATATATACACTATACAGATAATGTATATACACTATACAGATAATGTATATACACACTATACAGATAATGTATATATACACTATACAGATAATGTATATACACTATACAGATAATGTATATATACACTATACAGATAATGTATACACACTATACAGATAATGTATATACACACTATACAGATAATGTATATACACTATACAGATAATGTATATATACACTATACAGATAATGTATATATACACTATACAGATAATGTATATACACTATACAGATAATGTATATATACACTATACAGATAATGTATACACACTATACAGATAATGTATATACACTATACAGATGATGTATATATACACTATACAGATAATGTATATACACTATACAGATAATGTATATACACTATACAGATGATGTATATATACACTATACAGATAATGTATACACACTATACAGATAATGTATATACACTATACAGATGATGTATATATACACTATACAGATAATGTATATACACTATACAGATAATGTATATATACACTATACAGATAATGTATATATACACTATACAGATAATGTATATACACACTATACAGATAATGTATATATACACTATACAGATAATGTATATACACACTATACAGATAATGTATATATACACTATACAGATAATGTGTATATACACTATACAGATAATGTATATATACACTATACAGATAATGTATATACACTATACAGATAATGTATATATACACTATACAGATAATGTATATACACTATACAGATGATGTATATATACACTATACAGATAATGTATATACACACTATACAGATAATGTATATACACACTATACAGATAATGTATATACACTATACAGATAATGTATATATACACTATACAGATGATGTATATATACACTATACAGATAATGTATATACACTATACAGATAATGTATATATACACTATACAGATAATGTATATATACACTATACAGATAATGTATATATACACTATACAGATAATGTATATACACTATACAGATAATGTATATACACTATACAGATAATGTATATATACACTATACAGATAATGTATATACACTATACAGATGATGTATATACACACTATACAGATAATGTATATACACACTATACAGATAATGTGTATATACACTATACAGATAATGTATATATACACTATACAGATAATGTATATACACACTATACAGATAATGTATATATACACTATACAGATAATGTGTATATACACTATACAGATAATGTATATATACACTATACAGATAATGTATATACACTATACAGATGATGTATATATACACTATACAGATAATGTATATACACTATACAGATAATGTATATATACACTATACAGATAATGTATATATACACTATACAGATAATGTATATACACACTATACAGATAATGTATATATACACTATACAGATAATGTATATACACACTATACAGATAATGTATATATACACTATACAGATAATGTGTATATACACTATACAGATAATGTATATATACACTATACAGATAATGTATATACACTATACAGATAATGTATATACACTATACAGATAATGTATATACACTATACAGATAATGTATATATACACTATACAGATAATGTATATATACACTATACAGATAATGTATATATACACTATACAGATAATGTATATATACACTATACAGATAATGTATATACACACTATACAGATAATGTATATATACACTATACAGATAATGTATATATACACTATACAGATAATGTATATACACACTATACAGATAATGTATATATACACTATACAGATAATGTATATACACACTATACAGATAATGTATATACACACTATACAGATAATGTATATACACTATACAGATAATGTATATACACTATACAGATAATGTATATATACACTATACAGATAATGTATATACACACTATACAGATAATGTATATACACTATACAGATAATGTATATATACACTATACAGATAATGTATATACACTATACAGATAATGTATATACACTATACAGATAATGTATATATACACTATACAGATAATGTATATATACACTATACAGATAATGTATATACACACTATACAGATAATGTATATATACACTATACAGATAATGTATATACACTATACAGATAATGTATATACACTATACAGATAATGTATATATACACTATACAGATAATGTATATACACACTATACAGATTATGTATATACACTATACAGATAATGTATATACACTATACAGATAATGTATATACACACTATACAGATAATGTATATATACACTATACAGATAATGTATATATACACTATACAGATAATGTATATACACTATACAGATAATGTATATACACACTATACAGATAATGTATATATACACTATACAGATAATGTATATACACACTATACAGATAATGTATATACACTATACAGATAATGTATATATACACTATACAGATAATGTATATACACTATACAGATAATGTATATACACACTATACAGATAATGTATATACACTATACAGATAATGTATATATACACTATACAGATAATGTATATACACACTATACAGATAATGTATATACACTATACAGATAATGTATATATACACTATACAGATAATGTATATACACTATACAGACTAGCGTATTTTCAAACCTCAATCCCTAATTCTAGCGTATTTTCAAAACAAAAAAACAAAATCCTTTCCTTCTTCCTTCTTTCGAAACTCCCGCTTACACTCGACCCCCCCCCACCCGCTACTTCGAAGGCATGGGACGGTCAAACGCCTAACACACACAACCATCATGCGGCCACACCCCCCCTCTCTCTCTCTCTATATATATATATATATATATATATATGATAGGAATTCACTTCGCCAAATTTCATTGCTTTGCTGTCTACTCCACGATATTCATGTAATGTACATATTCCTTTATCTCTACCTCCACAAATCCTAATTCCCCATTTCCTAATTCTAGCGTATTTTCAAAACAATCCATATTTCGTATCAAGTCCAAATAGCCATTCTATCGCTAAAACAATCTACATTTTTTGTATTTATTAATTGTTAAATACGAAAGTTTTTGGTCGTATTGAACAGAACAAATTTTGTATTTTTGTTAATCGCTTGTTAAATGCAAGGACCCCATTCAATCATTACCTTCTATCTAGCTACCCAACACCCCTCCCTCCCGCCCCCAGCTACCACCATTGCTATTACGTGGACCAATCATAAGCCAGAGCCCCACGCATCACCAGTATTATTACGCGGACCAATCAGAAGCCAGAGGCCTATACTATCGCTTGCCTGGTTGCCTTTCGATATATGATGGATGGATGGACTGCGGAATCCTGGAGAGTGGAGGAGAAAGAGAGAAAAATCTGGACGCTCAGCGACAATGTCAAAGATAAAGACAAATTCACCTCTTGGACGAGAATGCGAGCACTCCTCATTGTTTCGACCGCGGACGGCTAACATAACCCCATCGCCCCCCGCCCCCCACCGCCCCCAACCCCCAAACGCAATCCAAAACTTCAGAGTTGGTACCATAAATGTAGGCACCCTAAAGGGTCGCGCTAACGAAGTTGTAGAAATGCTTGAACGTAAGGAGGTCGATGTTTGTTGTATTCAAGAGACCAGGTGGAGGGGTGGGTCTGCTAGGTTCATTGAGGGTAAAAAACGATGTTATAAGCTTTTCTGGGTGGGAAACGACGATGGGCTGGGTGGAGTAGGAATCATGGTAGCAGAAAAGTGGGCAGATAAGATAATAGACGTAAATAGAGTGAACGACAGAATAATTAAAATACGACTTGTCCTCAATAGAACTACGGTGACAGTAATATCTGCGTACGCACCCCAATCCGGACTGCCCGGCACTATAAAAGACAGATTCTATGAGACACTGATGCTAACTACCTCCCAAATATCCGACAGTGACTATATAATTATCGCAGGCGACCTAAATGGTCACGTTCGACAACATTGTGACGGCTACAACGAAATCCATGGAGGCTATGGGTTTGGTACTAGAAATGAGGAAGGCTCCAGAATCCTGGAATTCTGTGATGCAAATAACCTAACTATCTGTAACACTAACTTCGAAAAACGTGACAATCACCTGATCACCTATAGATCCGGGGAACACACAAGCCAGGTAGATTATATCCTTACCAGAAGACGTGACAGAGTGTCTGTTGTAAACACTAAATCCCTCCCCCATGAAGAATGCACCTCCCAACATAGACTGATAATTAGCGACCTCATAGTCAGGACGAGACGTACTCGACAGCAGAAGAGGACTATCCTCAGGAGAAAAATATGGAAGCTAAAGGACCCCACAGCCAGGAATAAATTTCAAAGCATATTACTTGATGCTTTCGACAGTAAGGAAGAACATTTAGAGTCGGACAATATAGAGGGACAGTGGGAATTTCTGAAAGCAAACCTGCTGTTGGCGACAGACGAAGTCTGTGGCTGGAGCAGGCCTGTAGGCAGGAGGAGAGTAACATGGTGGTGGAACAGTAAGGTGGAGGGGTCAATTAAGGCCAAAAAGCAGGCTTGGAAAGTATGGCGGGATGGGGGAAGTAGAGAAGACTATCAAGTGGCCAGGAGGGAAGCTAGGAGACAAGTGTACTTAGCAAGAAGGGAAGCTGAGGAAAGAAAGTTCAAGCATGTTCTACAACGCGATGACCAAAAACGTGAGGTGTTCAGTATTGCTAGGCAATGCGTCAAGGAAAACCGTGATATTGTCGAGGAGAAGTGTGTACTAAACGACGATGGCACACTTGCCATCACCGACGCTGATAAGAAGGTAGCTTGCAAGTGTCACTATGAAAGGCTACTAAATGAGGAGAATAAATGGGAGAAAGACAGTCTCCCCCATATCGACCCAATAGAGGGACCAGCAGTGTTAGTCGAGGGGAGTATAATAAGTAAGGCAATCAAGGATATGAAGACGGGTAAGGCGGCTGGGCCTTCGGAAATAGTTGCTGAGATGCTGAAGGCATCTGGCACGGTGGGACACACCATGGTCACCCGCATAGTTAACCAAGTCGTACAGAATGGGGTTGTTCCGAAGGACTGGCATAGCAGCATCATCGTTAACTGTTATAAGGGTAAAGGAGACGCTCTAGATAGGAGTAACTATAGAGGCATTAAATTAATCGACCAGGTCATGAAGGTCACGGAAAAAGTAATAGCGCAACTAATCAGAGAGAGAATTGACCTAGATGAAATGCAGTTCGGGTTTGTGTCAGGCAAAAGTACCACAGACGCTCTTTTCATAGTACGACAACTACAGGAGAAGTACCTAGCTAAAGGTAAACCCCTCTACTTAGCTTTTGTCGAGTTGGAGAAAGCCTTCGACAGAGTCCCCCGCTCCATTATCTGCTGGGCTCTTAGAAAACTAGGCGTTGACGAATGGCTTGTGAGGGCTATACAAGCCATGTATAAAAAAACAGTCAGCAAGGTTAGAATTAACAACGAATATAGTGAAGAGTTTAGCGTAAAAGTTGGCGTCCATCAGGGCTCTGTTCTCAGCCCCCTACTATTTATTATTGCCCTTCAGGCTATAACAGAGGAGTTCAAGACAGGCTGCCCATGGGAACTCCTATACGCAGACGACCTGACACTCATAGCGGAATCAATGGCCGAGCTAGAGAAGAAATTCCAAACATGGAAGCACGGCCTAGAGTCAAAAGGACTTAAAATTAACCTAGCTAAGACCAAAGTACTAGTTTGTAGGAAAGAAAACAAGGCGGCGGTCCCTTCTGGGAAATGGTCGTGCTCGGTGTGTAGGAAAGGCGTAGGTAGAAACTCCATTTTATGTCCTAAATGCAAAGTATGGGTGCATAAAAGATGTAGTGGGATCACAGGTAAGCTAACTAAGAACATAGATTTTACATGTGGCCGGTGTTCTGGTGCAATAAGTAGCAGCAAGTGCCCACAAATACTAGCTCTTTCAATTGCGCAGAGGGTTCTATAGAAATAGTGGACAGCTTCCGTTACCTGGGCGATAAAATCAGCAGTGGGGGAGGGTGCTCTGAAAGTACTGTAGCTAGAGTCAGAACTGGTTGGAAAAAGTTCAGAGAGCTTATACCACTATTAGCTGCTAAAGGGTTCTCCCTAAAAATGAAAGGCAGGTTGTACGATGCCTGCATACGAACAGCAATGCTGCATGGCAGTGAGACCTGGGCATTGTGTGCAGAGGATATACGCAGACTAGAGAGGAACGAAGCTTGCATGCTCCGCTGGATGTGTAACAGTAATATACGTGAACGGCAAAGCATAAACGAACTAAGGAAAAAATTAGAGATAAGAGGGATCAGATGTTGTTTACTCGAGAGAAGGCTACGTTGGTATGGACACGTGATGCGCATGAAAGTCGATAGCTGTATAACAAAGTGCAGGGCAATAAAGATAGACGGTAACCACGGAATAGGCAGACCTAGAAAAACCTGGGACGAGCTGATAAACTCCGACATCACACACTTACACCTCTCCAAGACAATGTCACTGGACCGAGACCTTTGGCGGTACTCAGTAACAGAGAAGACCCGCCTTACCTAAATATATAGTAAAACCTACTCCAGCCAGTAGGCATCTCTAACAAAATACACCCCGTCCCACCACCACCACCCCCACCCCATCCACACCACCCCGTTCTATGTAAAGTTATGTTGGTGCCGCGCCATCGGGGCCGAAACAAATGAGATCGTGTAGGTGTCACGACAAAAAAACACACAGTCCACGCTGTAATGTGGCCGTGTAGGCAACACGGTAAAAACCTCCCAGACCCACACTGTAAATGTGGTTGGTGTTAGGAAGGGCATCCAACTGTAGAAAACCTGCCAGACAGTCCTATGCGAGCAAGACAATCACTCTTGCCTCAAGTGGGACTACCCCCGTCCAAACCCATGCACGCGTGGAACACGGACGTTAAACGTTGATGATGATGATGATACACTATACAGATAATGTATATATACACTATACAGATAATGTATATATACACTATACAGATAATGTATATATACACTATACAGATAATGTATATATACACTATACAGATAATGTATATATACACTATACAGATAATGTATATACACACTATACAGATAATGTATATATACACTATACAGATAATGTATATATACACTATACAGATAATGTATATATACACTATACAGATAATGTATATACACTATACAGATAATGTATATATACACTATACAGATAATGTATATATACACTATACAGATAATGTATATATACACTATACAGATAATGTATATATACACTATACAGATAATGTATATACACTATACAGATAGTGTATATATACACTATACAAGAGATTGAACCCATAACCAACAGACTAATGCATTTAAGACTATGTTTATTGTCTATAATATTATACATATGTCATGTCTGATACAGTGGTAGTGTCATGTCTGATGCAGTGGTAGTGTCATGTCTGATGCAGTGGTGGTGTCATGTCTGATGCAGTGGTAGTGTCATGTCTGATGCAGTGGTAGTGTCATGTCTGATGCAGTGGTAGTGTCATGTCTGATGCAGTGGTAGTGTCATGTCTGATGCAGTGGTGGTGTCATGTCTGATGCAGTGGTGGTGTCATGTCTGATACAGTGGTAGTGTCATGTCTGATGCAGTGGTGGTGTCATGTCTGATGCAGTGGTGGTGTCATGTCTGATGCAGTGGTGGTGTCATGTCTGATGCAGTGGTAGTGTCATGTCTGATGCAGTGGTAGTGTCATGTCTGATGCAGTGGTAGTGTCATGTCCGATGCAGTGGTAGTGTCATGTCCGATGCAGTGGTGGTGTCATGTCTGATACAGTGGTGGTGTCATGTCTGATACAGTGGTGGTGTCATGTCTGATGCAGTGGTGGTGTCATGTATGATGCAATGGTGGTGTCATGTCTGATGCAGTGGTAGTGTCATGTCCGATGCAGTGGTGGTGTCATGTCCGATGCAGTGGTGGTGTCATGTCCGATGCAGTGGTAGTGTCATGTCTGATACAGTGGTAGTGTCATGTCTGATACAGTGGTAGTGTCATGTCTGATGCAGTGGTAGTGTCATGTCTGATACAGTGGTGGTGTCATGTCTGATACAGTGGTGGTGTCATGTCTGATACAGTGGTGGTGTCATGTCTGATACAGTGGTGGTGTCATGTCTGATACAGTGGTGGTGTCATGTCTGATACAGTGGTGGTGTCATGTCTGATGCAGTGGTAGTGTCATGTCTGATGCAGTGGTAGTGTCATGTCTGATGCAGTGGTGGTGTCATGTCTGATGCAGTGGTGGTGTCATGTCTGATACAGTGGTAATGTCATGTCCGATGCAGTGGTGGTGTCATGTCCGATGCAGTGGTGGTGTCATGTCCGATGCAGTGGTGGTGTCATGTCTGATACAGTGGTGGTGTCATGTCTGATACAGTGGTGGTGTCATGTCTGATACAGTGGTGGTGTCATGTCCGATGCAGTGGTAGTGTCATGTCTGATACAGTGGTGGTGTCATGTCCGATGCAGTGGTGGTGTCATGTCTGATGCAGTGGTGGTGTCATGTCTGATGCAGTGGTAGTGTCATGTCCGATGCAGTGGTGGTGTCATGTATGATGCAATGGTGGTGTCATGTCTGATACAGTGGTGGTGTCATGTCCGATGCAGTGGTGGTGTCATGTCCGATGCAGTGGTAGTGTCATGTCTGATACAGTGGTAGTGTCATGTCTGATACAGTGGTAGTGTCATGTCTGATGCAGTGGTAGTGTCATGTCCGATGCAGTGGTAGTGTCATGTCTGATGCAGTGGTAGTGTCATGTCCGATGCAGTGGTGGTGTCATGTCTGATACATTGGTGGTGTCATGTCTGATACAGTGGTGGTGTCATGTCTGATACAGTGGTAGTGTCATGTCTGATGCAGTGGTAGTGTCATGTCTGATGCAGTGGTAGTGTCATGTCCGATGCAGTGGTAGTGTCATGTCCGATGCAGTGGTGGTGTCATGTCTGATACAGTGGTAGTGTCATGTCTGATACAGTGGTAGTGTCATGTCTGATACAGTGGTAGTGTCATGTCTGATACAGTGGTAGTGTCATGTCTGATGCAGTGGTAGTGTCATGTCTGATACATTGGTGGTGTCATGTCTGATACAGTGGTGGTGTCATGTCTGATACAGTGGTGGTGTCATGGCTGATACAGTGGTGGTGTCATGTCTGATACAGTGGTAGTGTCATGTCTGATGCAGTGGTGGTGTCATGTCTGATACAGTGGTAGTGTCATGTCCGATGCAGTGGTGGTGTCATGTCCGATACAGTGGTAGTGTCATGTCCGATACAGTGGTAGTGTCATGTCTGATGCAGTGGTGGTGTCATGTCTGATACAGTGGTGGTGTCATGTCTGATGCAGTGGTGGTGTCATGTCTGATACAGTGGTAGTGTCATGTCTGATGCAGTGGTGGTGTCATGTCTGATGCAGTGGTGGTGTCATGTCTGATGCAGTGGTAGTGTCATGTCTGATACAGTGGTGGTGTCATGTCTGATACAGTGGTGGTGTCATGTCTGATACAGTGGTGGTGTCATGTCTGATACAGTGGTGATGTCATGTCTGATACAGTGGTGGTGTCACGTCTGATACAGTGGTAGTGTCATGTCTGATGCAGTGGTAGTGTCATGTCCGATGCAGTGGTGGTGTCATGTCCGATGCAGTGGTGGTGTCATGTCTGATGCAGTGGTAGTGTCATGTCTGATACAGTGGTAGTATCATGTCCGATACAGTGGTAGTGTCATGTCTGATGCAGTGGTGGTGTCATGTCTGATACAGTGGTGGTGTCATGTCTGATGCAGTGGTGGTGTCATGTCTGATACAGTGGTAGTGTCATGTCTGATGCAGTGGTGGTGTCATGTCTGATGCAGTGGTGGTGTCATGTCTGATGCAGTGGTAGTGTCATGTCTGATACAGTGGTAGTGTCATGTCTGATACAGTGGTAGTGTCATGTCTGATACAGTGGTAGTGTCATGTCTGATACAGTGGTAGTGTCATGTCTGATGCAGTGGTAGTGTCATGTCTGATACAGTGGTGGTGTCATGTCTGATACAGTGGTAGTGTCATGTCTGATGCAGTGGTAGTGTCATGTCTGATGCAGTGGTAGTGTCATGTCTGATGCAGTGGTAGTGTCATGTCCGATGCAGTGGTGGTGTCATGTCTGATGCAGTGGTAGTGTCATGTCTGATGCAGTGGTGGTGTCATGTCTGATGCAGTGGTGGTGTCATGTCTGATACAGTGGTGGTGTCATGTCTGATACAGTGGTAGTGTCATGTCTGATACAGTGGTCGTGTCATGTCTGATACAGTGGTGGTGTCATGTCTGATACAGTGGTGGTGTCATGTCTGATACAGTGGTAGTGTCATGTCTGATACAGTGGTAGTGTCATGTCTGATACAGTGGTGGGGTCATGTCTGATACAGTGGTGGGGTCATGTCTGATACAGTGGTAGTGTCATGTCTGATACAGTGGTAGTGTCATGTCTGATACAGTGGTAGTGTCATGTCTGATGCAGTGGTAGTGTCATGTCTGATGCAGTGGTGGTGTCATGTCTGATGCAGTGGTGGTGTCATGTCTGATGCAGTGGTGGTGTCATGTCTGATGCAGTGGTGGTGTCATGTCTGATGCAGTGGTGGTGTCATGTCTGATGCAGTGGTAGTGTCATGTCTGATGCAGTGGTAGTGTCATGTCTGATGCAGTGGTAGTGTCATGTCTGATACAGTGGTAGTGTCATGTCTGATACAGTGGTAGTGTCATGTCTGATACAGTGGTAGTGTCATGTCTGATAGTGGTAGTGTCATGCTTGATGCAGTGGTGGTGTCATGTCTGATGCAGTGGTAGTGTCATGTCTGATACAGTGGTAGTGTCATGTCCAATACAGTGGTGGTGTCATGTCTGATGCAGTGGTAGTGTCATGTCTGATACAGTGGTAGTGTCATGTCTGATACAGTGGTGGTGTCATGTCTGACACAGTGGTAGTGACATGTCTGATACAGTGGTCGTGTCATGTCTGATACAGTGGTGGTGTCATGTCTGATACAGTGGTGGTGTCATGTCTGATGCAGTGGTGGTGTCATGTCTGATACAGTGGTGGTGTCATGTATGATGCAGTGGTGGTGTCATGTCTGATACAGTGGTAGTGTCATGTCTGATGCAGTGGTGGTGTCATGTCTGATACAGTGGTGGTGTCATGTCTGATACAGTGGTAGTGTTATGTCTGATACAGTGGTGGTGTCATGTCTGATACAGTGGTGGTGTCATGTCTGATGCAGTGGTAGTGTCATGTCTGATACAGTGGTAGTGTCATGTCTGATACAGTGTCATGTCTGATACAGTGGTGGTGTCATGTCTGATACAGTGGTAGTATCATGTCTGATACAGTGGTAGTGTCATGTCTGATACAGTGGTGGTGTCATGTCTGATACAGTGGTGGTGTCATGTCTGATGCAGTGGTGGTGTCATGTCTGATGCAGTGGTGGTGTCATGTCTGATGCAGTGGTAGTGTCATGTTTGATGCAGTGGTGGTGTCATGTCTGATGCAGTGGTGGTGTCATGTCTGATACAGTGGTAGTGTCATGTCTGATACAGTGGTAGTGTCATGTCTGATACAGTGGTGGTGTCATGTCTGATACAGTGGAGGTGTCATGTCTGATACAGTGGTAGTGTCATGTCTGATACAGTGGTAGTGTCATGTCTGATACAGTGGTAGTGTCATGTCTGATACAGTGGTAGTGTCATGTCTGATACAGTGGTGGTGTCATGTCTGATGCAGTGGTGGTGTCATGTCTGATACAGTGGTAGTGTCATGTCTGATACAGTGGTAGTGTCATGTCTGATACAGTGGTGGTGTCATGTCTGATACAGTGGAGGTGTCATGTCTGATACAGTGGTAGTGTCATGTCTGATACAGTGGTAGTGTCATGTCTGATACAGTGGTAGTGTCATGTCTGATAAAGTGGTAGTGTCATGTCTGATGCAGTGAAGGTGTCATGTCTGATACAGTGGTGGTGTCATGTCTGACAGTGGTAGTGTCATGTCTGATACAGTGGTGGTGTCATGTCTGATGCAGTGGTGGTCTCATGTCTGATACAGTCGTGGTGTCATGTCTGACAGTGGTAGTGTCATGTCTGACAGTGGTGGTGTCATGTCTGATGCAGTGGTGGTGTCATGTCTGATGCAGTGGTGGTGTCATGTCTGATGCAGTGGTGGTGTCATGTCTGATGCAGTGGTGGTGTCATGTTTGATACAGTGGTGGTGTCATGTCTGATACAGTGGTAGTGTCATGTCTGATACAGTGGTGGTGTCATGCCTGATACAGTGGTAGTGTCATGTCTGATACAGTGGTAGTGTCATGTCTGATACAGTGGTGGGGTCATGTCTGATACAGTGGTGGGGTCATGTCTGATACAGTGGTAGTGTCATGTCTGATACAGTGGTAGTGTCATGTCTGATACAGTGGTAGTGTCATGTCTGATGCAGTGGTAGTGTCATGTCTGATGCAGTGGTGGTGTCATGTCTGATGCAGTGGTGGTGTCATGTCTGATGCAGTGGTGGTGTCATGTCTGATGCAGTGGTGGTGTCATGTCTGATGCAGTGGTGGTGTCATGTCTGATGCAGTGGTGGTGTCATGTCTGATGCAGTGGTAGTGTCATGTCTGATGCAGTGGTAGTGTCATGTCTGATACAGTGGTAGTGTCATGTCTGATACAGTGGTAGTGTCATGTCTGATACAGTGGTAGTGTCATGCTTGATGCAGTGGTGGTGTCATGTCTGATGCAGTGGTGGTGTCATGTCTGATGCAGTGGTAGTGTCATGTCTGATGCAGTGGTAGTGTCATGTCTGATACAGTGGTAGTGTCATGTCTGATACAGTGGTAGTGTCATGTCTGATAGTGGTAGTGTCATGCTTGATGCAGTGGTGGTGTCATGTCTGATGCAGTGGTAGTGTCATGTCTGATACAGTGGTAGTGTCATGTCCAATACAGTGGTGGTGTCATGTCTGATGCAGTGGTAGTGTCATGTCTGATACAGTGGTAGTGTCATGTCTGATACAGTGGTGGTGTCATGTCTGACACAGTGGTAGTGACATGTCTGATACAGTGGTCGTGTCATGTCTGATACAGTGGTGGTGTCATGTCTGATACAGTGGTGGTGTCATGTCTGATGCAGTGGTAGTGTCATGTCTGATACAGTGGTAGTGTCATGTCTGATACAGTGGTAGTGTCATGTCTGATACAGTGGTGGTGTCATGTCTGATACAGTGGTGGTGTCATGTCTGATACAGTGGTAGTGTTATGTCTGATGCAGTGGTAGTGTCATGTCTGATGCAGTGGTGGTGTCATGTCTGATGCAGTGGTGGCGTCATGTCTGATGCAGTGGTGGTGTCATGTCTGATGCAGTGGTGGTGTCATGTCTGATGCAGTGGTGGTGTCATGTCTGATGCAGTGGTGGTGTCATGTCTGATGCAGTGGTGGTATCATGTCTGATGCAGTGGTAGTGTCATGTCTGATGCAGTGGTAGTGTCATGTCTGATACAGTGGTAGTGTCATGTCTGATACAGTGGTAGTGTCATGTCTGATACAGTGGTAGTGTCATGTCTGATACAGTGGTAGTGTCATGTCTGATAGTGGTAGTGTCATGTTTGATGCAGTGGTGGTGTCATGTCTGATGCAGTGGTAGTGTCATGTCTGATACAGTGGTAGTGTCATGTCTGATACAGTGGTGGTGTCATGTCTGATGCAGCGGTGGTGTCATGTCTGATGCAGTGGTGGTGTCATGTCTGATGCAGTGGTGGTGTCATGTCTGATACAGTGGTGGTGTCATGTCTGATGCAGTGGTGGTGTCATGTCTGATGCAGTGGTGGTGTCATGTCTGATACAGTGGTGGTGTCATGTCTGATACAGTGGTGGTGTCATGTCTGATACAGTGGTAGTGTCATGTCTGATACAGTGGTGGTGTCATGTCTGATACAGTGGTGGTGTCATGTCTGATACAGTGGTGGTGTCATGTCTGATACAGTGGTAGTGTTATGTCTGATGCAGTGGTAGTGTCATGTCTGATGCAGTGGTGGTGTCATGTCTGATGCAGTGGTGGCGTCATGTCTGATGCAGTGGTGGTGTCATGTCTGATGCAGTGGTGGTGTCATGTCTGATGCAGTGGTGGTGTCATGTCTGATGCAGTGGTGGTGTCATGTCTGATGCAGTGGTGGTATCATGTCTGATGCAGTGGTAGTGTCATGTCTGATGCAGTGGTAGTGTCATGTCTGATACAGTGGTAGTGTCATGTCTGATACAGTGGTAGTGTCATGTCTGATACAGTGGTAGTGTCATGTCTGATACAGTGGTAGTGTCATGTCTGATAGTGGTAGTGTCATGTTTGATGCAGTGGTGGTGTCATGTCTGATGCAGTGGTAGTGTCATGTCTGATACAGTGGTAGTGTCATGTCCAATACAGTGGTGGTGTCATGTCTGATGCAGTGGTAGTGTCATGTCTGATACAGTGGTAGTGTCATGTCTGATACAGTGGTAGTGTCATGTCTGATACAGTGGTGGTGTCATGTCTGACACAGTGGTAGTGTCATGTCTGATACAGTGGTAGTGTCATGTCTGATACAGTGGTGGTGTCATGTCTGATGCAGTGGTGGTGTCATGTCCGATGCAGTGGTGGTGTCATGTCCGATACAGTGGTGGTGCCATGTCTGATGCAGTGGTAGTGTCATGTCTGATGCAGTGGTAGTGTCATGTCTGATGCAGTGGTGGTGTCATGTCTGATGCAGTGGTGGTGTCATGTCTGATGCAGTGGTGGTGTCATGTCTGATGCAGTGGTGGTGTCATGTCTGATGCAGTGGTGGTGTCATGTCTGATGCAGTGGTAGTGTCATGTCTGATACAGTGGTAGTGTCATGTCTGATACAGTGGTAGTGTCATGTCTGATACAGTGGTAGTGTCATGTCTGATAGTGGTAGTGTCATGTCTGATACAGTGGTAGTGTCATGTCTGATAGTGGTAGTGTCATGTTTGATGCAGTGGTGGTGTCATGTCTGATACAGTGGTGGTGTCATGTCTGATGCAGTGGTAGTGTCATGTCTGATACAGTGGTAGTGTCATGTCTGATACAGTGGTGGTGTCATGTCTGATACAGTGGTAGTGTCATGTCTGATACAGTGGTGGTGTCATGTCTAATGCATTGGTAGTGTCATGTCTGATACAGTGGTAGTGTCATGTCTGATACAGTGGTGGTGTCATGTCCGATACAGTGGTGGTGTCATGTCTGATACAGTGATGGTGTCATGTCTGATACAGTGGTAGTGTTATGTCTGATACAGTGGTGGTGTCATGTCTGATGCAGTGGTGGTGTCATGTCTGATAGAGTGGTGGTGTCATGTCTGATACAGTGGTAGTGTCATGTCTGATACAGTGGTAGTGTCATGTCTGATACAGTGGTAGTGTCATGTCTGATGCAGTGATAGTGTCATGTTTGATGCAGTGGTGGTGTCATGTCTGATGCAATGGTAGTGTCATGTCTGATACAGTGGTAGTGTCATGTCTGATACAGTGGTAGTGTCATGTCTGATACAGTGGTGGTGTCATGTCTGATGCAGTGGTGGTGTCATGTGTGATACAGTGGTAGTGTCATGTCTGATACAGTGGTAGTGTCATGTCTGATACAGTGGTAGTGTCATGTCTGATACAGTGGTGGTGTCATGTCTGATACAGTGGAGGTGTCATGTCTGATACAGTGGTAGTGTCATGTCTGATGCAGTGAAGGTGTCATGTCTGATACAGTGGTGGTGTCATGTCTGACAGTGGTAGTGTCATGTCTGATGCAGTGGTGGTGTCATGTCTGATGCAGTGGTGGTGTCATGTCTGATGCAGTGGTGGTGTCATGTCTGATGCAGTGGTGGTGTCATGTCTGATGCAGCGGTGGTGTCATGTCTGATGCAGTGGTGGTGTCATGTCTGATGCAGTGGTGGTGTCATGTCTGATACAGTGGTAGTGTCATGTCTGATACAGTGGTGGTGTCATGTCTGATACAGTGGTGGTGTCATGTCTGATACAGTGGTAGTGTTATGTCTGATGCAGTGGTAGTGTCATGTCTGATGCAGTGGTGGTGTCATGTCTGATGCAGTGGTGGCGTCATGTCTGATGCAGTGGTGGTGTCATGTCTGATGCAGTGGTGGTGTCATGTCTGATGCAGTGGTGGTGTCATGTCTGATGCAGTGGTGGTGTCATGTCTGATGCAGTGGTGGTATCATGTCTGATGCAGTGGTAGTGTCATGTCTGATGCAGTGGTAGTGTCATGTCTGATACAGTGGTAGTGTCATGTCTGATACAGTGGTAGTGTCATGTCTGATACAGTGGTAGTGTCATGTCTGATACAGTGGTAGTGTCATGTCTGATAGTGGTAGTGTCATGTTTGATGCAGTGGTGGTGTCATGTCTGATGCAGTGGTAGTGTCATGTCTGATACAGTGGTAGTGTCATGTCCAATACAGTGGTGGTGTCATGTCTGATGCAGTGGTAGTGTCATGTCTGATACAGTGGTAGTGTCATGTCTGATACAGTGGTAGTGTCATGTCTGATACAGTGGTGGTGTCATGTCTGACACAGTGGTAGTGTCATGTCTGATACAGTGGTAGTGTCATGTCTGATACAGTGGTGGTGTCATGTCTGATGCAGTGGTGGTGTCATGTCCGATGCAGTGGTGGTGTCATGTCCGATACAGTGGTGGTGTCATGTCTGATACAGTGGTGGTGTCATGTCCGATGCAGTGGTGGTGTCATGTCTGATGCAGTGGTGGTGTCATGTCTGATACAGTGTCATGTCTGATACAGTGGTGGTGTCATGTCTGATACAATGTCATGTCTGATACAGTGGTAGTGTCATGTCTGATACAGTGGTGGTGTCATGTCTGATACAGTGGTGGTGTCATGTCTGATACAGTGGTGGTGTCATGTCTGATGCAGTGGTGGTGTCATGTCTGATAGAATGTCATGTCTGATACAGTGGTAGTGTCATGTCTGATACAGTGGTGGTGTCATGTCTGATGCAGTGGTGGTGTCATGTCTGATACAATGTCATGTCTGATACAGTGGTAGTGTCATGTCTGATACAGTGGTGGTGTCATGTCTGATACAGTGGTGGTGTCATGTGATGCAGTGGTGGTGTCATGTCTGATACAGTGGTGGTGTCATGTCTGATACAGTGATAGTGTCATGTCTGATACAGTGGTAGTGTCATGTCTGATGCAGTGGTGGTGTCATGTCTGATACAGTGGTGGTGTCATGTCTGATGCAGTGGTGGTGTCATGTCTGATACAGTGTCATGTCTGATACAGTGATAGTGTGCCTAAATTGATGTCCATAAATAAATATTGATTATATCAGCAATATATAAATCTTGGTGTTTCAACAGACTGTTGGATATGTCACATTATGTGTCAGACAGACATATTACATCATGTGATATCAGACTGTTGGACTATTCACATGATGTTTCAGATGGACATGTCATGTCAGACAGTCATATCACATCATGTGATATGTCAGACTGTTTGACATATGTGATGTGTCAGACTTTTTGACATATCACAGGATATGTCAAACAGTCTGACACATCACATATGTGAAACAGTCTGACACATCACATGATATGTCAAACAGCCTGACACATCACATGATATGTGAAACAGTCTGACACATCATATGATATGTTAAACAGTCTGACACATCACATGATATGTCAAACAGTCTGACATCATATATGTCAAACAGTCTGACACATCACATATGTCAAACAGTCTGACACATCACATATGTCAAACAGTCTGACACATCACATGACATGTCAAACAGTCTGACACATCACATGATATGTCAAACAGTCTGACACATCACATGATATGTCAAACAGTCTGACACATCACATGACATGTCAAACAGTCTGACACATCACATGATATGTCAAACAGTCTGACACATCACATGTCAAACAGTCTGACACATCACATATGTCAAACAGTCTGACACATCACATATGTCAAACAGTCTGACACATCACATATATCCAACAGTCTGACACATCACATATGTCAAACAGTCTGACACATCACATGATATGTCAAACAGTCTGACACATCACATGATATGTCAAACAGTATGACACATCACATATGTCAAACAGTCTGACACATCACATATGTCAAACAGTCTGACACATCACATGATATGTCAAACAGTCTGACACATCACATATGTCAAACAGTCTGACACATCACATATGTCAAACAGTCTGACACATCACATATATCCAACAGTCTGACACATCACATATGTCAAACAGTCTGACATATCACATGATATATCGGACTGTTGGACTTTGTATCAATTTTAACGAGAACATTGCTTTTTCTGTTTTATAAATACATTCCCCAAACTCCAGACTGATCCACTATTTCTACTAAGTATGGTGCCCAAATATGTTATATGATTTTTATCATATCAAATATCTGAGTGGTGGATTGGCAGAATCGGTAGAGCATGGGGACAACATGCTTTACGGCATATAGTTACGTCCCTTTACATTCTGAGTTTAAATCCAGCAGAGATTAGCTTTGTTTTCCATCCTTATGTGAGTCAATAAAATAAAATACCAGTAACACACTGGGATCGATTTAATCAACTTTCCTCTCCCCCAAAATTGTTGGCCTTGTATCTAAACCATTATTTCCCCTCCTATGTCTCAATGGGCCTCTATCGGTTTCAACAATGAAGGCTCCTGTTCATTGATCAATGGAACACACTGCTCATGAAATGAGTCGTATGTGGTGACACACAAGTGTCTTGGGCACTTTAAACCTGGTGGAACCCATCCCTTCGCCAAGTCTGACCACAGTCAATTTCTTCCAGAGGATTTTTGCCCATTTCTCAGGCAGAAACTAGTGGATTTGGCTTATATTTGAGTATGTACAGTAATACTTTTGTAAAAGTTACAATAATAATTGTTTCTACTTTTGGCACAAGGGCAGCAAATACCCAGTACATTACTGGTACTTTATTTTATCGACCCCATAAGGATGAAAGGCAAAGTTAACTTCGACGGGATTTGAACTCAGACCGTAAAGAGACGTAACTAGGCTAAAAAGCATGGTGTCCGACCCTCTACCGATACTGCCAATTCACCAGTATAAAAGCCAATATGTTTACTATAGATTCAACACTGTTTGCTAATAATGCCAGTTATGATGTCAACTGCCAGTGATACTTATTTTAAAACTTTTCACACTACCATCACTGTATTGTAACATTCCTTTCAGCTCTGCGCAAAATTATTCACTAACATTAAACTATGACATCTTAGTGTTGCAGTAGAAAACAAAATATTACTTGCATTCAGTTGAACTTGTAGAAAGCAAATGCATTCAGTTTGTCTGGTTAATAGTGGAGCTGAGCAGATTAAAGATAAAGACACATTTCAGGAATGTTTAGAGTAAGAAGCAATCTAAAACTAGTGCTATATTAATAGCAGAGATACTAAAGACTTATGAGAAAACTACAATAATAGAATGCTCGAACAAATCTGAATGATGTCGGTGTATTCCTGTTTAGAAGGATTAATTCTAACACATCATTTTGAAAATATCTAATAACAAGACAATTAGAATTAATATTATTCATATTTCTATATATTTACAAGTAATGCTGAGCATGTGTTGCTGTTATTCCAGAGTAGATAAACATTATTTAAAGACCATTTCCACCAGAATCCCAGGCAGTGTTATACCTATAACACAACGTAGAAGAAGATAGCCAAATACTGGGATTTGACCAACTGTTTTCATGCCAATCGCTGTCAGCATCTCTGGTGCACTCAGTCCCAAACTGTCATTTTCCTCTGCAAATTTGAGTGCATCCTGCCTGAGGAAGGAGCCCCATGAGGTAGAGTGGTTCATGCAGCAGGTGTTGATGGCTGTTCTCCACTAGTGTGCAACTGAAATATACCACCTAGACAGGGATGTAGAGTCTGTCACTCACAGCTGAGATATACCACCTAGACTGGGGTGGGGAGTGTCACTCACAGCTGAGATATACCACCTAGACTGGGATGTAGAGTCTAGCACTCACAGATGATATACCACCTAGACTTGGGTGTAGAGTATGTCACTCACAGCTGATATACCACCTAAACTGGAGTGTGGAGTCTATCACTCACAGCTGAGATATACCACCTAGACTAGGGTGTAGAGTCTGTCAGTCACAGCTGAGATATACCACCTAGACTGGAGTGTAGAGTATGTCACTCACAGCTGAGATATACCACCTAGACTGGGGTGTAGAGTCTGTCACTCACAGCTGAGATACACCACCTAGACTGGAGTGTAGAGTCTCACTCACAGCTGAGATATACCAGCTAGACTGGGGTGTAGAGTCTGAGACTCACAGCTGAGATATACCACCTAGACTGGGTTTGTAGAGTCTGTCACTCACAGCTGAGATATACCACCTAGACTGGGGTGTAGAGTCTGTCACTCACAGCTGAGATATACCACCTAGACTAGGGTGTAGAGTCTGTCACTCACAGCTGAGATATACCACCTAGACTGGGGTGTAGAGTCTGTCACTCACAGCTGAGATGTACCACCTAGACTGGGGTGTAGAGTCTGTCACTCACAGCTGAGATATACCACCTAAACTGGGGTGTAGAGTCTGTCACTCAGAGCTGAGATATACCACCTAGACTGGAGTGTAGAGTCTGTCACTCACAGCTGAGATATACCACCTAGACTGGGGTGTAGAGTCTGTCACTCACAGCTGAGATATACCACCTAGACTGGGGTGTAGAGTCTGTCACTCATAGATGATATACCACCTAGACTGGGATGTAGAGTCTGTCACTCACAGCTGAGATATACCACCTAGACTGGGGTGTAGAGTCTGTCACTCACAGCTGAGATATACCACCTAGACTGGGGTGTAGAGTCTATCACTCACAGCTGAGATATACCACCTAGACTGGGGTGTAGAGTCTGTCACTCATAGATGATATACCACCTAGACTGGGATGTAGAGTCTGTCACTCACAGCTGAGATATACCACCTAGACTGGGGTGTAGAGTGTCACTCACAGCTGAGATATACCACCTAGACTGGGGTGTAGAGTCTGTCACTCAGCTGAGATATACCACCTAGACTGGGGTGTAGAGTCTGTCACTCATAGATGATATACCACCTAGACTGGGGTGTAGAGTCTGTCACCCACAGCTGAGATATACCACCTAGACTGGGGTGTAGAGTCTGTCACTCACAGCTGAGATATACCACCTAGACTGGGGTGTAGAGTCTGTCACTCATAGATGATATACCACCTAGACTGGGGTGTAGAGTCTGTCACTCACAGCTGAGATATACCACCTAGACTGGGGTGTAGAGTCTGTCACTCACAGCTGAGATATACCACCTAGACTGGGGTGTAGAGTCTGAGACTCACGGCTGAGATATACCACCTAGACTGGGTTTGTAGAGTCTGTCACTCATAGATGATATACCACCTAGACTGGGGTGTAGAGTCTGTCACTCACAGCTGAGATATACCACCTAGACTGGGGTGTAGAGTCTGTCACTCACAGCTGAGATATACCACCTAGACTGGGGTGTAGAGTCTGAGACTCACGGCTGAGATATACCACCTAGACTGGGTTTGTAGAGTATGTCACTCACAGATGATATACCACCAAGACTGGGGTGTAGAGTATGTCACTCACAGATGATATACCACCTAGACTGGGGTGTAGAGTATGTCAATCACAGCTGAGATATACCACCTAGACTCGGGTGTAGAGTCTAACACTCACAGCTGAGATATACCACCTAGACTGGGGTGTGGAGTCTGTCACTCACAGCTGAGATATACCACCTAGACTGTGGTGTAGAGTCTGTCACTCATAGATGATATACCACCTAGACTGGGGTGTAGAGTCTGTCACTCACAGCTGAGATATACCACCTAGACTGGGGTGTGGAGTATGTCACTCACAGCTGAGATATACCACCTAGACTGGGATGTAGAGTCTGTCACTCACAGCTGAGATATACCACCTAGACTGGGGTGTAGAGTCTGTCACTCACAGCTGAGATATACCACCTAGACTGGGGTGTAGAGTCAGTCACTCACGGCTGAGATATACCACCTAGACTGGGATGTAGAGTCTGTCACTCACAGCTGAGATATACCACCTAAACTGGGGTGTAGAGTCTGTCACTCACAGCTGAGATATACCACCTAGACTGGGATGTAGAGTCTAGCACTCACAGATGATATACCACCTAGACTGGGGTGTAGAGTCTATCACTCACAGCTGAGATATACCACCTAGACTGGGGTGTAGAGTATGTCAGTCACAGCTGAGATATACCACCTAGACTGGGGTGTAGAGTCTAGCACTCACAGATGATATACCACCTAGACTGGGGTGTAGAGTCTGTCACTCACAGCTGAGATATACCACCTAGACTGGGGTGTAGGGTGTCACTCACAGCTGAGATATACCACCTAGACTGGGGTGTGGAGTCTGTCACTCACAGCTGAGATATACCACCTAGACTGGGGTGTAGAGTTTGTCACTCATAGATGATATACCACCTAGACTGGGGTGTAGAGTCTGTCACTCACAGCTGAGATATACCACCTAGACTGGGGTGTAGAGTCTGACACTCACAGCTGAGATATACCACCTAGACTGGGGTGTAGAGTCAGTCACTCACGGCTGAGATATACCACCTAGACTGGGGTGTAGAGTCTGTCACTCACAGCTGAGATATACCACCTAGACTGGGGTGTAGGGTGTCACTCACAGCTGAGATATACCACCTAAACTGGGGTGTAGAGTCTGTCACTCACAGCTGAGATATACCACCTAGACTGGGGTGTAGAGTCTATCACTCACAGCTGATATACCACCTAGACTGGGGTGTAGAGTATGTCAGTCACAGCTGAGATATACCACCTAGACTGGGGTGTAGAGTCTAGCACTCACAGATGATATACCACCTAGACTGGGGTGTAGAGTATGTCACTCACAGCTGATATACCACCTAGAATGGGGTGTAGAGTCTGTCACTCACAGCTGAGATATACCACCTAGACTGGGGTGTAGGGTGTCACTCACAGCTGAGATATACCACCTAGACTGGGGTGTAGAGTCTGTCACTCACAGCTGAGATATACCACCTAGACTGGGGTGTAGAGTCTGTCACTCATAGATGATATACCACCTAGACTGGGATGTAGAGTCTATCACTCACAGCTGAGATATACCACCTAGACTGGGGTGTAGAGTCTGTCACTCACAGCTGAGATATACCACCTAGACTGGGGTGTAGAGTCTATCACTCACAGCTGAGATATACCACCTAGACTGGAGTGTAGAGTCTGTCACTCATAGATGATATACCACCTAGACTGGGATGTAGAGTCTGTCACTCACAGCTGAGATATACCACCTAGACTGGGGTGTAGAGTCTGTCACTCACAGCTGAGATATACCACCTAGACTGGGTTTGTAGAGTATGTCACTCACAGATGTTATACCACCTAGACTGGGGTGTAGAGTATGTCACTCACAGATGATATACCACCTAGACTGGGGTGTAGAATATGTCAATCACAGCTGAGATATATCACCTAGACTCGGGTGTAGAGTCTAACACTCACAGCTGAGATATACCACCTAGACTGGGGTGTGGAGTCTGTCACTCACAGCTGAGATATACCACCTAGACTGGGGTGTAGAGTCTGTCACTCATAGATGATATACCACCTAGACTGGGGTGTAGAGTCTGTCACTCACAGCTGAGATATACCACCTAGACTGGGGTGTGGAGTATGTCACTCACAGCTGAGATATACCACCTAGACTGGGGTGTAGAGTCTGTCACTCACAGCTGAGATATACCACCTAGACTGGGGTGTAGAGTCTGTCACTCACAGCTGAGATATACCACCTAGACTGGGGTGTAGAGTCTGACACTCACAGCTGAGATATACCACCTAGACTGGGGTGTAGAGTCAGTCACTCACGGCTGAGATATACCACCTAGACTGGGATGTAGAGTCTGTCACTCACAGCTGAGATATACCACCTAAACTGGGGTGTCGAGTCTGTCACTCACAGCTGAGATATACCACCTAGACTGGGGTGTAGAGTCTGTCACTCACAGCTGAGATATACCACCTAGACAGGGGTGTAGAGTATGTCACTCACAGCTTAGATATACCACCTAGACTCGGGTGTAGAGTCTATCACTCACAGCTGAGATATACCACCTGGACTGGGGTGTAGAGTCTGTCACCCATAGATGATATACCACCTATACTGGGGTGTAGAGTCTGTCACTCACAGCTGAGATATACCACCGAGACTGGGGTGTAGAGTCTGAGACTCACGGCTGAGATATACCACCTAGACTGGGTTTGTAGAGTCTGTCACTCATAGATGATATACCACCTAGACTGGGGTGTAGAGTCTGTCACTCACAGCTGAGATATACCACCTAGACTGGGGTGTAGAGTCTGTCACTCACAGCTGAGATATACCACCTAGACTGGGGTGTAGAGTCTGAGACTCACGGCTGAGATATACCACCTAGACTGGGTTTGTAGAGTATGTCACTCACAGATGTTATACCACCTAGACTGGGGTGTAGAGTATGTCACTCACAGATGATATACCACCTACACTGGGGTGTAGAGTATGTCAATCACAGCTGAGATATACCACCTAGACTCGGGTGTAGAGTCTAACACTCACAGCTGAGATATACCACCTAGACTGGGGTGTGGAGTCTGTCACTCACAGCTGAGATATACCACCTAGACTGGGGTGTAGAGTCTGTCACTCACAGCTGAGATATACCACCTAGACTGGGGTGTGGAGTATGTCACTCACAGCTGAGATATACCACCTAGACTGGGGTGTAGAGTCTGTCACTCACAGCTGAGATATACCACCTAGACTGGGGTGTAGAGTCTGTCACTCACAGCTGAGATATACCACCTAGACTGGGGTGTAGAGTCTGACACTCACAGCTGAGATATACCACCTAGACTGGGGTGTAGAGTCAGTCACTCACGGCTGAGATATACCACCTAGACTGGGATGTAGAGTCTGTCACTCACAGCTGAGATATACCACCTAAACTGGGGTGTAGAGTCTGTCACTCACAGCTGAGATATACCACCTAGACTGGGATGTAGAGTCTAGCACTCACAGATGATATACCACCTAGACTGGGGTGTAGAGTCTATCAGTCACAGCTGAGATATACCACCTAGACTGGGGTGTAGAGTATGTCAGTCACAGCTGAGATATACCACCTAGACTGGGGTGTAGAGTCTAGCACTCACAGATGATATACCACCTAGACTGGGGTGTAGAGTATGTCACTCACAGCTGATATACCACCTAGAATGGGGTGTAGAGTCTGTCACTCACAGCTGAGATATACCACCTAGACTGGGGTGTAGGGTGTCACTCACAGCTGAGATATACCACCTAGACTGGGGTGTAGGGTGTCAGTCACAGCTGAGATATACCACCTAGACTGGGGTATAGAGTCTATCACTCACAGCTGAGATATACCACCTAGACTGGGCTGTAGAGTCTGTCTCTCACAGCTGAGATATATCACCTAGACTGGGGTGTAGAGTCTGTCAGTCACAGCTGAGATATACCACCTAGACTGGGGTGTAGAGTCTGACACTCACAGCTGAGATATACAACCTAGACTGGGGTGTAGAGTCTGTCACTCAGAGCTGAGATATACCACCTAGACTGGAGTGTAGAGTTTGTCACTCACACCTGAGATATACCACCTAGACTGGAGTGTAGAGTCTGTCACTCACAGCTGAGATATACCACCTAGACTGGGGTGTAGAGTCTGTCAGTCACAGCTGAGATATACCACCTAGACTGGGGTGTAGAGTCTGTCACTCACAGCTGAGATATACCACCTAGACTGGGATGTAGAGTCTGTCACTCACAGCGGAGATATACCACCTAGACTGGGGTGTAGAGTCTGTCACTCACAGCTGAGATATACCACCTAGACTGGGGTGTAGAGTCTGTCAGTCACAGCTGAGATATACCACCTAGACTGGGGTGTAGAGTCTGTCACTCGCAGCTGAGTTATACCACCTAGACTGGGATGTAGAGTCCGTCACTCACAGCTGAGGTATACCACCTAGACTGGGGTGTAGAGTCTGAGACTCACAGCTGAGATATACCACCTAGACTGGGTTTGTAGAGTCTGTCACTCATAGATGATATACCACCTAGACTGGGGTGTAGAGTCTGACACTCACAGCTGAGATATACCACCTAGACTGGGATGTAGAGTCTGTCACTCACAGCTGAGATATACCACCTAGACTGGAGTGTAGAGTATGTCACTCACAGCTGAGATATACCACCTAGACTGGGGTGTAGAGTCTATCACTCACAGCTGATATACCACCTAGACTGGGGTGTAGAGTATGTCAGTCACAGCTGAGATATACCACCTAGACTGGGGTGTAGAGTCTAGCACTCACAGATGATATACCACCTAGACTGGGGTGTAGAGTATGTCACTCACAGCTGATATACCACCTAGAATGGGGTGTAGAGTCTGTCACTCACAGCTGAGATATACCACCTAGACTGGGGTGTAGGGTGTCACTCACAGCTGAGATATACCACCTAGACTGGGGTGTAGAGTCTGTCACTCACAGCTGAGATATACCACCTAGACTGGGGTGTAGAGTCTGTCACTCATAGATGATATACCACCTAGACTGGGATGTAGAGTCTATCACTCACAGCTGAGATATACCACCTAGACTGGGGTGTAGAGTCTGTCACTCACAGCTGAGATATACCACCTAGACTGGGGTGTAGAGTCTATCACTCACAGCTGAGATATACCACCTAGACTGGAGTGTAGAGTCTGTCACTCATAGATGATATACCACCTAGACTGGGATGTAGAGTCTGTCACTCACAGCTGAGATATACCACCTAGACTGGGGTGTAGAGTCTGTCACTCACAGCTGAGATATACCACCTAGACTGGGTTTGTAGAGTATGTCACTCACAGATGTTATACCACCTAGACTGGGGTGTAGAGTATGTCACTCACAGATGATATACCACCTAGACTGGGGTGTAGAGTATGTCAATCACAGCTGAGATATATCACCTAGACTCGGGTGTAGAGTCTAACACTCACAGCTGAGATATACCACCTAGACTGGGGTGTGGAGTCTGTCACTCACAGCTGAGATATACCACCTAGACTGGGGTGTAGAGTCTGTCACTCATAGATGATATACCACCTAGACTGGGGTGTAGAGTCTGTCACTCACAGCTGAGATATACCACCTAGACTGGGGTGTGGAGTATGTCACTCACAGCTGAGATATACCACCTAGACTGGGGTGTAGAGTCTGTCACTCACAGCTGAGATATACCACCTAGACTGGGGTGTAGAGTCTGTCACTCACAGCTGAGATATACCACCTAGACTGGGGTGTAGAGTCTGACACTCACAGCTGAGATATACCACCTAGACTGGGGTGTAGAGTCAGTCACTCACGGCTGAGATATACCACCTAGACTGGGATGTAGAGTCTGTCACTCACAGCTGAGATATACCACCTAAACTGGGGTGTCGAGTCTGTCACTCACAGCTGAGATATACCACCTAGACTGGGGTGTAGAGTCTGTCACTCACAGCTGAGATATACCACCTAGACAGGGGTGTAGAGTATGTCACTCACAGCTTAGATATACCACCTAGACTCGGGTGTAGAGTCTATCACTCACAGCTGAGATATACCACCTGGACTGGGGTGTAGAGTCTGTCACCCATAGATGATATACCACCTATACTGGGGTGTAGAGTCTGTCACTCACAGCTGAGATATACCACCGAGACTGGGGTGTAGAGTCTGAGACTCACGGCTGAGATATACCACCTAGACTGGGTTTGTAGAGTCTGTCACTCATAGATGATATACCACCTAGACTGGGGTGTAGAGTCTGTCACTCACAGCTGAGATATACCACCTAGACTGGGGTGTAGAGTCTGTCACTCACAGCTGAGATATACCACCTAGACTGGGGTGTAGAGTCTGAGACTCACGGCTGAGATATACCACCTAGACTGGGTTTGTAGAGTATGTCACTCACAGATGTTATACCACCTAGACTGGGGTGTAGAGTATGTCACTCACAGATGATATACCACCTACACTGGGGTGTAGAGTATGTCAATCACAGCTGAGATATACCACCTAGACTCGGGTGTAGAGTCTAACACTCACAGCTGAGATATACCACCTAGACTGGGGTGTGGAGTCTGTCACTCACAGCTGAGATATACCACCTAGACTGGGGTGTAGAGTCTGTCACTCACAGCTGAGATATACCACCTAGACTGGGGTGTGGAGTATGTCACTCACAGCTGAGATATACCACCTAGACTGGGGTGTAGAGTCTGTCACTCACAGCTGAGATATACCACCTAGACTGGGGTGTAGAGTCTGTCACTCACAGCTGAGATATACCACCTAGACTGGGGTGTAGAGTCTGACACTCACAGCTGAGATATACCACCTAGACTGGGGTGTAGAGTCAGTCACTCACGGCTGAGATATACCACCTAGACTGGGATGTAGAGTCTGTCACTCACAGCTGAGATATACCACCTAAACTGGGGTGTAGAGTCTGTCACTCACAGCTGAGATATACCACCTAGACTGGGATGTAGAGTCTAGCACTCACAGATGATATACCACCTAGACTGGGGTGTAGAGTCTATCAGTCACAGCTGAGATATACCACCTAGACTGGGGTGTAGAGTATGTCAGTCACAGCTGAGATATACCACCTAGACTGGGGTGTAGAGTCTAGCACTCACAGATGATATACCACCTAGACTGGGGTGTAGAGTATGTCACTCACAGCTGATATACCACCTAGAATGGGGTGTAGAGTCTGTCACTCACAGCTGAGATATACCACCTAGACTGGGGTGTAGGGTGTCACTCACAGCTGAGATATACCACCTAGACTGGGGTGTAGGGTGTCAGTCACAGCTGAGATATACCACCTAGACTGGGGTATAGAGTCTATCACTCACAGCTGAGATATACCACCTAGACTGGGCTGTAGAGTCTGTCTCTCACAGCTGAGATATATCACCTAGACTGGGGTGTAGAGTCTGTCAGTCACAGCTGAGATATACCACCTAGACTGGGGTGTAGAGTCTGACACTCACAGCTGAGATATACAACCTAGACTGGGGTGTAGAGTCTGTCACTCAGAGCTGAGATATACCACCTAGACTGGAGTGTAGAGTTTGTCACTCACACCTGAGATATACCACCTAGACTGGAGTGTAGAGTCTGTCACTCACAGCTGAGATATACCACCTAGACTGGGGTGTAGAGTCTGTCACTCACAGCTGAGATATACCACCTAGACTGGGATGTAGAGTCTAGCACTCACAGATGATATACCACCTAGACTGGGGTGTAGAGTCTATCAGTCACAGCTGAGATATACCACCTAGACTGGGGTGTAGAGTATGTCAGTCACAGCTGAGATATACCACCTAGACTGGGGTGTAGAGTCTAGCACTCACAGATGATATACCACCTAGACTGGGGTGTAGAGTATGTCACTCACAGCTGATATACCACCTAGAATGGGGTGTAGAGTCTGTCACTCACAGCTGAGATATACCACCTAGACTGGGGTGTAGGGTGTCACTCACAGCTGAGATATACCACCTAGACTGGGGTGTAGGGTGTCAGTCACAGCTGAGATATACCACCTAGACTGGGGTATAGAGTCTATCACTCACAGCTGAGATATACCACCTAGACTGGGCTGTAGAGTCTGTCTCTCACAGCTGAGATATATCACCTAGACTGGGGTGTAGAGTCTGTCAGTCACAGCTGAGATATACCACCTAGACTGGGGTGTAGAGTCTGACACTCACAGCTGAGATATACAACCTAGACTGGGGTGTAGAGTCTGTCACTCAGAGCTGAGATATACCACCTAGACTGGAGTGTAGAGTTTGTCACTCACACCTGAGATATACCACCTAGACTGGAGTGTAGAGTCTGTCACTCACAGCTGAGATATACCACCTAGACTGGGGTGTAGAGTCTGTCAGTCACAGCTGAGATATACCACCTAGACTGGGGTGTAGAGTCTGTCACTCACAGCTGAGATATACCACCTAGACTGGGATGTAGAGTCTGTCACTCACAGCGGAGATATACCACCTAGACTGGGGTGTAGAGTCTGTCACTCACAGCTGAGATATACCACCTAGACTGGGGTGTAGAGTCTGTCAGTCACAGCTGAGATATACCACCTAGACTGGGGTGTAGAGTCTGTCACTCGCAGCTGAGTTATACCACCTAGACTGGGATGTAGAGTCCGTCACTCACAGCTGAGGTATACCACCTAGACTGGGGTGTAGAGTCTGAGACTCACAGCTGAGATATACCACCTAGACTGGGTTTGTAGAGTCTGTCACTCATAGATGATATACCACCTAGACTGGGGTGTAGAGTCTGACACTCACAGCTGAGATATACCACCTAGACTGGGATGTAGAGTCTGTCACTCACAGCTGAGATATACCACCTAGACTGGAGTGTAGAGTATGTCACTCACAGCTGAGATATACCACCTAGACTGGGGTGTAGAGTCTGTCAGTCACAGGTAAGATATACCACCTAGACTGGGGTGTAGAGTCTGTCACCCATAGATGATATACCACCTATACTGGGGTGTAGAGTCTGTCACTCACAGCTGAGATATACCACCTAGACTGGGGTGTAGAGTCTGTCACTCACAGCTGAGATATACCACCTAGACTGGGGTGTAGAGTCTGTCACTCACAGCTGAGATATACCACCTAGACTGGGGTGTAGAGTCTATCACTCACAGCTGAGATATACCACCTAGACTGGAGTGTAGAGTCTGTCACTCATAGATGATATACCACCTAGACTGGGATGTAGAGTCTGTCACTCACAGCTGAGATATACCACCTAGACTGGGGTGTAGAGTCTGTCACTCACAGCTGAGATATACCACCTAGACTGGGTTTGTAGAGTATGTCACTCACAGATGTTATACCACCTAGACTGGGGTGTAGAGTATGTCACTCACAGATGATATACCACCTAGACTGGGGTGTAGAGTATGTCAATCACAGCTGAGATATACCACCTAGACTCGGGTGTAGAGTCAAACACTCACAGCTGAGATATACCACCTAGACTGGGGTGTGGAGTCTGTCACTCACAGCTGAGATATACCACCTAGACTGGGGTGTAGAGTCTGTCACTCATAGATGATATACCACCTAGACTGGGGTGTAGAGTCTGTCACTCACAGCTGAGATATACCACCTAGACTGGGGTGTGGAGTATGTCACTCACAGCTGAGATATACCACCTAGACTGGGGTGTAGAGTCTGTCACTCACAGCTGAGATATACCACCTAGACTGGGGTGTAGAGTCTGTCACTCACAGCTGAGATATACCACCTAGACTGGGGTGTAGAGTCTGACACTCACAGCTGAGATATACCACCTAGACTGGGGTGTAGAGTCAGTCACTCACGGCTGAGATATACCACCTAGACTGGGATGTAGAGTCTGTCACTCACAGCTGAGATATACCACCTAAACTGGGGTGTCGAGTCTGTCACTCACAGCTGAGATATACCACCTAGACTGGGGTGTAGAGTCTGTCACTCACAGCTGAGATATACCACCTAGACAGGGGTGTAGAGTATGTCACTCACAGCTTAGATATACCACCTAGACTCGGGTGTAGAGTCTATCACTCACAGCTGAGATATACCACCTGGACTGGGGTGTAGAGTCTGTCACCCATAGATGATATACCACCTATACTGGGGTGTAGAGTCTGTCACTCACAGCTGAGATATACCACCGAGACTGGGGTGTAGAGTCTGAGACTCACGGCTGAGATATACCACCTAGACTGGGTTTGTAGAGTCTGTCACTCATAGATGATATACCACCTAGACTGGGGTGTAGAGTCTGTCACTCACAGCTGAGATATACCACCTAGAGTGGGGTGTAGAGTCTGTCACTCACAGCTGAGATATACCACCTAGACTGGGGTGTAGAGTCTGAGACTCACGGCTGAGATATACCACCTAGACTGGGTTTGTAGAGTATGTCACTCACAGATGTTATACCACCTAGACTGGGGTGTAGAGTATGTCACTCACAGATGATATACCACCTACACTGGGGTGTAGAGTATGTCAATCACAGCTGAGATATACCACCTAGACTCGGGTGTAGAGTCTAACACTCACAGCTGAGATATACCACCTAGACTGGGGTGTGGAGTCTGTCACTCACAGCTGAGATATACCACCTAAACTGGGGTGTAGAGTCTGTCACTCACAGCTGAGATATACCACCTAGACTGGGGTGTGGAGTCTGTCACTCACAGCTGATATATACCACCTAGACTGGGGTGGAGAGTCTGTCACTCACAGCTGAGATATACCACCTAGACTGGGGTGTAGAGTCTGTCACTCACAGCTGAGATATACCACCTAGACTGGGGTGTAGAGTCTGTCACTCACAGCTGAGATATACCACCTAGACTGGGGTGTAGAGTCTGACACTCACAGCTGAGATATACCACCTAGACTGGGGTGTAGAGTCAGTCACTCACGGCTGAGATATACCACCTAGACTGGGATGTAGAGTCTGTCACTCACAGCTGAGATATACCACCTAAACTGGGGTGTAGAGTCTGTCACTCACAGCTGAGATATACCACCTAGACTGGGATGTAGAGTCTAGCACTCACAGATGATATACCACCTAGACTGGGGTGTAGAGTCTATCAGTCACAGCTGAGATATACCACCTAGACTGGGGTGTAGAGTATGTCAGTCACAGCTGAGATATACCACCTAGACTGGGGTGTAGAGTCTAGCACTCACAGATGATATACCACCTAGACTGGGGTGTAGAGTATGTCACTCACAGCTGATATACCACCTAGAATGGGGTGTAGAGTCTGTCACTCACAGCTGAGATATACCACCTAGACTGGGGTGTAGGGTGTCACTCACAGCTGAGATATACCACCTAGACTGGGGTGTAGGGTGTCAGTCACAGCTGAGATATACCACCTAGACTGGGGTGTAGAGTCTATCACTCACAGCTGAGATATACCACCTAGACTGGGCTGTAGAGTCTGTCTCTCACAGCTGAGATATATCACCTAGACTGGGGTGTAGAGTCTGTCAGTCACAGCTGAGATATACCACCTAGACTGGGGTGTAGAGTCTGACACTCACAGCTGAGATATACAACCTAGACTGGGGTGTAGAGTCTGTCACTCAGAGCTGAGATATACCACCTAGACTGGAGTGTAGAGTTTGTCACTCACACCTGAGATATACCACCTAGACTGGAGTGTAGAGTCTGTCACTCACAGCTGAGATATACCACCTAGACTGGGGTGTAGAGTCTGTCAGTCACAGCTGAGATATACCACCTAGACTGGGGTGTAGAGTCTGTCACTCACAGCTGAGATATACCACCTAGACTGGGATGTAGAGTCTGTCACTCACAGCGGAGATATACCACCTAGACTGGGGTGTAGAGTCTGTCACTCACAGCTGAGATATACCACCTAGACTGGGGTGTAGAGTCTGTCAGTCACAGCTGAGATATACCACCTAGACTGGGGTGTAGAGTCTGTCACTCGCAGCTGAGATATACCACCTAGACTGGGATGTAGAGTCCGTCACTCACAGCTGAGATATACCACCTAGACTGGGGTGTAGAGTCTGAGACTCACAGCTGAGATATACCACCTAGACTGGGTTTGTAGAGTCTGTCACTCATAGATGATATACCACCTAGACTGGGGTGTAGAGTCTGTCACTCACAGCTGAGATATACCACCTAGACTGGGATGTAGAGTCTGTCACTCACAGCTGAGATATACCAGCTAGACTGGAGTGTAGAGTATGTCACTCACAGCTGAGATATACCACCTAGACTGGGGTGTAGAGTCTGTCACTCACAGCTGAGATATAGCACCTAGACTGGGGTGTAGAGTCTGACACTCACAGCTGAGATATACCACCTAGACTGGGATGTAGAGTCTGTCACTCACAGCTGAGATATACCACCTAGACTGGGGTGTAGAGTCTGTCACTCATAGATGATATACCACCTAGACTGGGATGTAGAGTCTGTCACTCACAGCTGAGATATACCACCTAGACTGGGGTGTAGAGTCTGTCACTCATAGATGATATACCACCTAGACTGGGGTGTAGAGTCTGTCACTCACAGCTGAGATATACCACCTAGACTGGGGTGTAGAGTATGTCACTCACAGCTGAGATATACCACATAGACTGGGGTGTAGAGTCTGACACTCACAGCTGAGATATACCACCTAGACTGGGATGTAGAGTCTGTCACTCACAGCTGAGATATACCACCTAGACTGGAGTGTAGAGTATGTCACTCACAGCTGAGATATACCACCTAGACTGGGGTGTAGAGTCTGTCAGTCACAGCTAAGATATACCACCTAGACTGGGGTGTAGAGTCTGTCACTCACAGCTGAGATATACCACCTAGACTGGGGTGTAGAGTATGTCACTCACAGCTTAGATATACCACCTAGACTCGGGTGTAGAGTCTATCACTCACAGCTGAGATATACCACCTAGACTGGGGTGTAGAGTCTGTCACTCACAGCTGAGATATACCACCTAGACTGGGGTGTAGAGTCTGTCACTCACAGCTGAGATATACCACCTAGACTGGGGTGTAGAGTCTGTCAGTCACAGCTAAGATATACCACCTAGACTGGGGTGTAGAGTCTGTCACTCACAGCTGAGATATACCACCTAGACTGGGGTGTAGAGTATGTCACTCACAGCTGAGATATACCACCTAGACTGGGGTGTAGAGTCTGTCACTCACAGCTGAGATATACCACCTAGACTGGGGTGTAGAGTCTGTCAGTCACAGCTAAGATATACCACCTAGACTGGGGTGTAGAGTCTGTCACTCACAGCTGAGATATACCACCTAGACTGGGGTGTAGAGTATGTCACTCACAGCTGAGATATACCACCTAGACTGGGGTGTAGAGTATGTCACTCACAGCTGAGATATACCACCTAGACTGGGGTGTAGAGTCTGTCACTCACAGCTGAGATATACCACCTAGACTGGGGTGTAGAGTCTGTCAGTCACAGCTAAGATATACCACCTAGACTGGGGTGTAGAGTCTGTCACTCACAGCTGAGATATACCACCTAGACTGGGGTGTAGAGTCTGTCACTCACAGCTGAGATATACCACCTAGACTGGGGTGTAGAGTATGTCACTCACAGCTTAGATATACCACCTAGACTCGGGTGTAGAGTCTATCACTCACAGCTGAGATATACCACCTAGACTGGGGTGTAGAGTATGTCACTCACAGCTTAGATATACCACCTAGACTCGGGTGTAGAGTCTATCACTCACAGCTGAGATATACCACCTAGACTGGGGTGTAGAGTATGTCACTCACAGCTGAAATATACCACCTAGACTGGGGTGTAGAGTCTGTCACTCACAGCTGAGATATACCACCTAGACTGGGGTGTAGAGTCTGTCACTCACAGCTGAGATATACCACCTAGACTGGGGTGTAGAGTCTGTCACTCACAGCTGAGATATACCACCTAGACTGGGGTGTAGAGTCTGTCACTCACAGCTGAGATATACCACCTAGACTGGGGTGTAGAGTCTGTCACTCACAGCTGAGATATACCACCTAGACTGGGGTGTAGAGTCTGTCACTCACAGCTGAGATATACCACCTAGACTGGGGTGTAGAGTCTGTCACTCACAGCTGAGATATACCACCTAGACTGGGGTGTAGAGTCTGTCACTCACAGCTGAGATATACCACCTAGACTGGGGTGTAGTGTCTGTCACTCACAGCTGAGATATACCACCTAGACTGGGGTGTAGAGTATGTCACTCACAGCTTAGATATACCACCTAGACTCGGGTGTAGAGTCTATCACTCACAGCTGAGATATACCACCTAGACTGGGGTGTAGAGTATGTCACTCACAGCTGAAATATACCACCTAGACTGGGGTGTAGAGTCTGTCACTCACAGCTGAGATATACCACCTAGACTGGGGTGTAGAGTCTGTCACTCACAGCTGAGATATACCACCTAGACTGGGGTGTAGAGTCTGTCACTCACAGCTGAGATATACCACCTAAACTGGGGTGTAGAGTCTGTCACTCACAGCTGAGATATACCACCTAGACTGGGGTGTAGAGTCTGTCACTCACAGCTGAGATATACCACCTAGACTGGGGTGTAGAGTCTGTCACTCACAGCTGAGATATACCACCTAGACTGGGATGTAGAGTCTGTCACTCACAGCTGAGATATACCACCTAGACTGGAGTGTAGAGTCTCACTCACAGCTGAGATATACCACCTAGACTGGGATGTAGAGTCTGTCACTCACAGCTGAGATATACCACCTAGACTGGGGTGTAGAGTCTGTCACTCACAGCTGAGATATACCACCTAGACTGGGGTGTAGAGTCTGTCACTCACAGCTGAGATATACCACCTAGACTGGGGTGTAGAGTCTGTCACTCACAGCTGAGATATACCACCTAGACTGGGGTGTAGTGTCTGTCACTCACAGCTGAGATATACCACCTAGACAGGAGTGTAGAGTATGTCACTCACAGCTGAGATATAAGACCTAGACTGGGGTGTAGAGTATGTCACTCACAGCTGAGATATACCACCTAGACTGGGGTGTAGAGTCTGTCACCCATAGATGATATACCACCTATACTGGGGTGTAGAGTCTGTCACTCACAGCTGAGATATACCACCTAGACTGGGGTGTAGAGTCTGTCACTCACAGCTGAGATATACCACCTAGACTGGGGTGTAGAGTCTGTCACTCACAGCTGAGATATACCACCTAGACTGGGGTGTAGAGTCTGTCACCCATAGATGATATACCACCTATACTGGGGTGTAGAGTCTGTCACTCACAGCTGAGATATACCACCTATACTGGGGTGTAGAGTCTGTCACCCATAGATGATATACCACCTATACTGGGGTGTAGAGTCTGTCACTCACAGCTGAGATATACCACCTAGACTGGGGTGTAGAGTATGTCAGTCACAGCTGAGATATACCACCTAGACTGGGTTGTAGAGTCTGTCAGTCACAGCTGAGATATACCACCTAGACTGGGGTGTAGAGTCTGTCACTCACAGCTGAGATATACCACCTAGACTGGGGTGTAGAGTCTGTCACTCATAGATGATATACCACCTAGACTGGAGTGTAGAGTCTGTCACTCACAGCTGAGATATACCACCTAGACTGGGGTGTAGAGTATGTCAATCACAGCTGAGATATACCACCTAGACTGGGGTGTGGAGTCTGTCACTCACAGCTGAGATATAGCACCTAGACTGGGGTGTAGAGTCTGACACTCACAGCTGAGATATACCACCTAGACTGGGGTGTAGAGTCTGTGACTCACAGCTGAGATATACCACCTAGACTGGGTTTGTAGAGTCTGTCACTCATAGATGATATACCACCTAGACTGGGGTGTAGAGTCTGTCACTCACAGCTGAGATATACCACCTAGACTGGGGTGTAGAGTATGTCAGTCACAGCTGAGATATACCACCTAGACTGGGTTGTAGAGTCTGTCAGTCACAGCTGAGACATACCACCTAGACTGGAGTGTAGAGTATGTCACTCACAGATGATATACCACCTAGACTGGGGTGTAGAGTCTGTCACTCACAGCTGAGATATATCACCTAGACTGGGTTGTAGAGTCTGTCACTCACAGATGATATACCACCTAGACTGGGGTGTAGAGTATGTCACTCACAGCTGATATACCACCTAGACTGGGGTGTAGAGTATGTCACTCACAGCTGAGATATACCACCTAGACTGGGGTGTAGAGTCTAGCACTCACAGATGATATACCACCCAGACTGGGGTGTAGAGTATGTCACTCACAGCTGATATACCACCTAGACTGGGGTGTAGAGTCTGTCACTCACAGCTGAGATATATCACCTAGACTGGAGTGTAGAGTCTGTCACTCACAGCTGAGATATACCACCTAGACTGGGGTGTGGAGTCTATCACTCACAGCTGAGATATACCACCCAGACTCGGGTGTAGAGTCTGTCACTCACAGCTGAGATATACCACCTAGACTGGGGTGTAGAGTCTGTCTCTCACAGCTGAGGTATACCACCTAGACTGGGGTGTAGAGTCTGTCTTTCACAGCTGAGGTGTAGAGTCTATCACTCACAGCTGAGATATACCACCTAGACTGGGGTGTAGAGTCTGTCACTCATAGATGATATACCACCTAGACTGGGGTGTAGAGTCTGTCACTCACAGCTGAGATATACCACCTAGACTGGGGTGTGGAGTATGTCACTCACAGCTGAGATATACCACCTAGACTGGGGTGTAGAGTCTGTCACTCACAGCTGAGATATACCACCTAGACTGGGGTGTAGAGTCTGTCACTCACAGCTGAGATATACCACCTAGACTGGGGTGTAGAGTCTGACACTCACAGCTGAGATATACCACCTAGACTGGGGTGTAGAGTCAGTCACTCACAGCTGAGATATACCACCTAGACTGGGATGTAGAGTCTGTCACTCACACCTGAGATATACCACCTAAACTGGGGTGTAGAGTCTGTCACTCACAGCTGAGATATACCACCTAGACTGGGGTGTAGAGTCTGTCACTCACAGCTGAGATATACCACCTAGACTGGGGTGTAGAGTCTGAGACTCACGGCTGAGATATACCACCTAGACTAGGTTTGTAGAGTATGTCACTCACAGATGATATACCACCTAGACTGGGGTGTAGAGTATGTCACTCACAGATGATATACCACCTAGACTGGGGTGTAGAGTATGTCAATCACAGCTGAGATATACCACCTAGACTCGGATGTAGAGTCTGACACTCACAGCTGAGATATACCACCTAGACTGGGGTGTAGAGTCTGACACTCACAGCTGATATACCACCTAGACTGGGGTGTAGAGTATGTCACTCACAGCTGAGATATACCACCTAGACTGGGGTGTAGAGTCTGACACTCACAGCTGAGATATACCACCTAGACTGGGGTGTAGAGTCTGAGACTCACAGATGATATACCACCTAGACTAGGGTGTAGAGTATGTCACTCACAGCTGATATACCACCTAGACTGGGGTGTAGAGTCTGTCACTCACAGCTGAGATATATCACCTAGACTGGGTTGTAGAGTCTGTCACTCACAGATGATATACCACCTAGACTAGGGTGTAGAGTATGTCACTCACAGCTGATATACCACCTAGACTGGGGTGTAGAGTATGTCACTCACAGCTGAGATATACCACCTAGACTGGGGTGTAGAGTCTAGCACTCACAGATGATATACCACCCAGACTGGGGTGTAGAGTATGTCACTCACAGCTGATATACCACCTAGACTGGGGTGTAGAGTCTGTCACTCACAGCTGAGATATATCACCTAGACTGGAGTGTAGAGTCTGTCACTCACAGCTGAGATATACCACCTAGACTGGGGTGTGGAGTCTATCACTCACAGCTGAGATATACCACCTAGACTGGGGTGTAGAGTCTGTCTCTCACAGCTGAGGTATACCACCTAGACTGGGGTGTAGAGTCTGTCTTTCACAGCTGAGGTGTAGAGTCTATCACTCACAGCTGAGATATACCACCTAGACTGGGGTGTAGAGTCTGTCACTCACAACTGAGATATACCACCTAGACTGGGGTGTAGAGTCTGTCACTCACAGCTGAGATATACCACCTAGACTGGGGTGTAGAGTCTGTCACTCACAGCTGATATATACCACCTAGACTGGGGTGGAGAGTCTGTCACTCACAGCTGAGATATACCACCTAGACTGGGGTGTAGAGTCTGAGACTCACAGCTGAGATATACCACCTAGACTGGGTTTGTAGAGTCTGTCACTCATAGATGATATACCACCTAGACTGGGGTGTAGAGTCTGTCACTCACAGCTGAGATATACCACCTAGACTGGGGTGTGGAGTCTGTCACTCACAGCTGAGATATACTACCTAGACTGGGGTGTAGAGTATGTCACTCACAGCTGAGATATACCACCTAGACTGGGGTGTAGAGTATGTCACTCACAGCTGATATACCACCTAGACTGGGGTGTACAGTCTGTCACTCACAGCTGAGATATACCACCTAGACTGGGGAGTAGAGTCTGTCACTCACAGCTGAGATATACCACCTAAACTGGGGTGTAGAGTCTGACACTCACAGCTGAGATATACAACCTAGACTGGGGTGTAGAGTCTGACACTCACAGCTGAGATATACCACCTAGACTGGGGTGTAGAGTCTGTCTCTCACAGCTGAGGTATACCACCTAGACTGGGGTGTAGAGTCTGTCTTTCACAGCTGAGGTGTAGAGTCTATCACTCACAGCTGAGATATACCACCTAGACTGGGGTGTAGAGTCTGTCACTCATAGATGATATACCACCTAGACTGGGGTGTAGAGTCTGTCACTCACAGCTGAGATATACCACCTAGACTGGGGTGTGGAGTATGTCACTCACAGCTGAGATATACCACCTAGACTGGGGTGTAGAGTCTGTCACTCACAGCTGAGATATACCACCTAGACTGGGGTGTAGAGTCTGTCACTCACAGCTGAGATATACCACCTAGACTGGGGTGTAGAGTCTGACACTCACAGCTGAGATATACCACCTAGACTGGGGTGTAGAGTCAGTCACTCACAGCTGAGATATACCACCTAGACTGGGATGTAGAGTCTGTCACTCACACCTGAGATATACCACCTAAACTGGGGTGTAGAGTCTGTCACTCACAGCTGAGATATACCACCTAGACTGGGGTGTAGAGTCTGTCACTCACAGCTGAGATATACCACCTAGACTGGGGTGTAGAGTCTGAGACTCACGGCTGAGATATACCACCTAGACTAGGTTTGTAGAGTATGTCACTCACAGATGATATACCACCTAGACTGGGGTGTAGAGTATGTCACTCACAGATGATATACCACCTAGACTGGGGTGTAGAGTATGTCAATCACAGCTGAGATATACCACCTAGACTCGGATGTAGAGTCTGACACTCACAGCTGAGATATACCACCTAGACTGGGGTGTAGAGTCTGACACTCACAGCTGATATACCACCTAGACTGGGGTGTAGAGTATGTCACTCACAGCTGAGATATACCACCTAGACTGGGGTGTAGAGTCTGACACTCACAGCTGAGATATACCACCTAGACTGGGGTGTAGAGTCTGAGACTCACAGATGATATACCACCTAGACTAGGGTGTAGAGTATGTCACTCACAGCTGATATACCACCTAGACTGGGGTGTAGAGTCTGTCACTCACAGCTGAGATATATCACCTAGACTGGGTTGTAGAGTCTGTCACTCACAGATGATATACCACCTAGACTAGGGTGTAGAGTATGTCACTCACAGCTGATATACCACCTAGACTGGGGTGTAGAGTATGTCACTCACAGCTGAGATATACCACCTAGACTGGGGTGTAGAGTCTAGCACTCACAGATGATATACCACCCAGACTGGGGTGTAGAGTATGTCACTCACAGCTGATATACCACCTAGACTGGGGTGTAGAGTCTGTCACTCACAGCTGAGATATATCACCTAGACTGGAGTGTAGAGTCTGTCACTCACAGCTGAGATATACCACCTAGACTGGGGTGTGGAGTCTATCACTCACAGCTGAGATATACCACCTAGACTGGGGTGTAGAGTCTGTCTCTCACAGCTGAGGTATACCACCTAGACTGGGGTGTAGAGTCTGTCTTTCACAGCTGAGGTGTAGAGTCTATCACTCACAGCTGAGATATACCACCTAGACTGGGGTGTAGAGTCTGTCACTCACAACTGAGATATACCACCTAGACTGGGGTGTAGAGTCTGTCACTCACAGCTGAGATATACCACCTAGACTGGGGTGTAGAGTCTGTCACTCACAGCTGATATATACCACCTAGACTGGGGTGGAGAGTCTGTCACTCACAGCTGAGATATACCACCTAGACTGGGGTGTAGAGTCTGAGACTCACAGCTGAGATATACCACCTAGACTGGGTTTGTAGAGTCTTTCACTCATAGATGATATACCACCTAGACTGGGGTGTAGAGTCTGTCACTCACAGCTGAGATATACCACCTAGACTGGGGTGTGGAGTCTGTCACTCACAGCTGAGATATACTACCTAGACTGGGGTGTAGAGTATGTCACTCACAGCTGAGATATACCACCTAGACTGGGGTGTAGAGTATGTCACTCACAGCTGATATACCACCTAGACTGGGGTGTACAGTCTGTCACTCACAGCTGAGATATACCACCTAGACTGGGGAGTAGAGTCTGTCACTCACAGCTGAGATATACCACCTAAACTGGGGTGTAGAGTCTGACACTCACAGCTGAGATATACAACCTAGACTGGGGTGTAGAGTCTGACACTCACAGCTGAGATATACCACCTAGACTGGGGTGTAGAGTCTGACACTCACAGCTGAGATATACAACCTAGACTGGGGTGTAGAGTCTGTCACTCACAGCTGCGATATACCACCTAGACTGGGGTGTAGAGTCTGTCACTCACAGCTGAGATATATCACCTAGACTGGGGTGTAGAGTCTGTCACTCACAGCTGAGATATACCACCTAGACAGGGATGTAGAGTCTGTTAGTCACAGCTGAGATATACCACATAGACTGGTGTGTAGAGTCTGTCACTCATAGATGATATACCACCTAGACTGGGGTGTAGAGTCTGTCACTCACAGCTGAGATATACCACCTAGACTGGGGTGTAGAGTCTGAGACTCACGGCTGAGATATACCACCTAGACTGGGTTTGTAGAGTCTGTCACTCATAGGTGATATACCACCTAGACTGGGGTGTAGAGTCTGTCACTCACAGCTGAGATATACCACCTAGACTGGGGTGTAGAGTCTGTCACTCACAGCTGAGATATACCACCTAGATTGGGGTGTAGAGTCTGAGACTCACGGCTGAGATATACCACCTAGACTGGGTTTGTAGAGTATGTCACTCACAGATGATATACCACCTAGACTGGGGTGTAGAGTATGTCACTCACAGATGATATACCACCTAGACTGGGGTGTAGAGTATGTCAATCACAGCTGAGATATACCACCTAGACTCGGGTGTAGAGTCTGACACTCACAGCTGAGATATACCACCTAGACTGGGGTGTAGAGTCTGACACTCACAGCTGAGATATACCACCTAGACTGGGGTGTGGAGTCTGTCACTCACAGCTGAGATATACCACCTAGACTGGGGTGTAAAGTCAGTCACTCACAGCTGAGATATACCACCTAGACTGGGGTGTAGAGTCTGTCACTCACAGCTGAGATATACCACCTAAACTGGGGTGTAGAGTCTGACACTCACAGCTGAGATATACCACCTAGACTGGGGTGTGGAGTCTGTCACTCACAGCTGAGATATACCACCTAGACTGGGGTGTAGAGTCTGTCACTCATAGATGATATACCACCTAGACTGGGGTGTAGAGTCTGTCACTCACAGCTGAGATATACCACCTAGACTGGGGTGTAGAGTCTGTCACTCACAGCTGAGATATACCACCTAGACTGGGGTGTAGAGTCTGAGACTCACGGCTGAGATATACCACCTAGACTGGGTTTGTAGAGTCTGTCACTCATAGGTGATATACCACCTAGACTGGGGTGTAGAGTCTGTCACTCACAGCTGAGATATACCACCTAGACTGGGGTGTAGAGTCTGTCACTCACAGCTGAGATATACCACCTAGATTGGGGTGTAGAGTCTGAGACTCACGGCTGAGATATACCACCTAGACTGGGTTTGTAGAGTATGTCACTCACAGATGATATACCACCTAGACTGGGGTGTAGAGTATGTCACTCACAGATGATATACCACCTAGACTGGGGTGTAGAGTATGTCAATCACAGCTGAGATATACCACCTAGACTCGGGTGTAGAGTCTGACACTCACAGCTGAGATATACCACCTAGACTGGGGTGTAGAGTCTGACACTCACAGCTGAGATATACCACCTAGACTGGGGTGTGGAGTCTGTCACTCACAGCTGAGATATACCACCTAGACTGGGGTGTAAAGTCAGTCACTCACAGCTGAGATATACCACCTAGACTGGGGTGTAGAGTCTGTCACTCACAGCTGAGATATACCACCTAAACTGGGGTGTAGAGTCTGACACTCACAGCTGAGATATACCACCTAGACTGGGGTGTGGAGTCTGTCACTCACAGCTGAGATATACCACCTAGACTGGGGTGTAGAGTCTGTCACTCATAGATGATATACCACCTAGACTGGGGTGTAGAGTCTGTCACTCACAGCTGAGATATACCACCTAGACTGGGGTGTGGAGTATGTCACTCACAGCTGAGATATACCACCTAGACTGGGGTGTAGAGTCTGTCACTCACAGCTGAGATATACCACCTAGACTGGGGTGTAGAGTCTGACACTCACAGCTGAGATATACCACCTAGACTGGGGTGTAGAGTCAGTCACTCACAGCTGAGATATACCACCTAGACTGGGATGTAGAGTCTGTCACTCACAGCTGAGATATACCACCTAAACTGGGGTGTAGAGTCTGTCACTCACAGCTGAGATATACCACCTAGACTGGCATGTAGAGTCTAGCACTTACAGATGATATACCACCTAGACTGGGGTGTAGAGTATGTCACTCACAGCTGATATACCACCTAGACTGGGGTGTAGAGTATGTCAGTCACAGCTGAGATATACCACCTAGACTGGGGTGTAGAGTCTAGCACTCACAGATGATATACCACCTAGACTGGGGTGTAGAGTATGTCACTCACAGCTGATATACCACCTAGAATGGGGTGTAGAGTCTGTCACTCACAGCTGAGATATACCACCTAGACTGGGGTGTAGAGTATGTCAGTCACAGCTGAGATATACCACCTAGACTGGGGTGTACAGTATGTCAGTCACAGCTGAGATATACCACCTAGACTGGGGTGTAGGGTGTCACTCACAGCTGAGATATACCACCTAGACTGGGGTGTAGGGTGTCAGTCACAGCTGAGATATACCACCTAGACTGGGGTGTAGAGTCTATCACTCACAGCTGAGATATACCACCTAGACTGGGGTGTAGAGTCTGTCTCTCACAGCTGAGATATATCACCTAGACTGGGGTGTAGAGTCTGTCAGTCACAGCTGAGATATACCACCTAGACTGGGTGTAGAGTCTGTCACTCAGAGCTGAGATATACCACCTAGACTGGAGTGTAGAGTTTGTCACTCACACCTGAGATATACCACCTAGACTGGAGTGTAGAGTCCGTCACTCACAGCTGAGATATACCACCTAGACTGGGGTGTAGAGTCTGTCAGTCACAGCTGAGATATACCACCTAGACTGGGGTGTAGAGTCTGTCACTCACAGCAGAGATATACCACCTAGACTGGGATGTAGAGTCTGTCACTCACAGCGGAGATATACCACCTAGACTGGGGCGTAGAGTCTGTCACTCACAGCTGAGATATACCACCTAGACTGGGGTGTAGAGTCTGTCACTCACAGCTGAGATATACCACCTAGACTGGGGTGTAGAGTCTGTCAGTCACAGCTGAGATATACCACCTAGACTGGGGTGTAGAGTCTGTCACTCGCAGCTGAGATATACCACCTAGACTGGGATGTAGAGTCTGTCACTCACAGCTGAGATATACCACCTAGACTGGGGTGTAGAGTCTGAGACTCACAGCTGAGATATACCACCTAGACTGGGTTTGTAGAGTCTGTCACTCATAGATGATATACCACCTAGACTGGGGTGTAGAGTCTGACACTCACAGCTGAGATATACCACCTAGACTGGGATGTAGAGTCTGTCACTCACAGCTGAGATATACCACCTAGACTGGAGTGTAGAGTCTGTCACTCACAGCTGAGATATACCACCTAGACTGGGGTGTAGAGTCTGTCAGTCACAGCTGAGATATACCACCTAGACTGGGGTGTAGAGTCTGTCACTCACAGCTGAGATATACCACCTAGACTGGGGTGTAGAGTATGTCACTCACAGCTTAGATATACCACCTAGACTCGGGTGTAGAGTCTATCACTCACAGCTGAGATATACCACCTAGACTGGGGTGTAGAGTCTGTCACCCATAGATGATATACCACCTATACTGGGGTGTAGAGTCTGTCACTCACAGCTGAGATATACCACCTAGACTGGGGTGTAGAGTCTGTCACTCACAGCTGAGATATACCACCTAGACTGGGGTGTAGAGTCTGACACTCACAGCTGAGATATACCACCTAGACTGGGGTGTAGAGTCTGAGACTCACAGCTGAGATATACCACCTAGACTGGGTTTGTAGAGTCTGTCACTCATAGATGATATACCACCTAGACTGGGGTGTAGAGTCTGTCACTCAGCTGAGATATACCACCTAGACTGGGGTGTAGAGTCTGTCACTCACAGCTGAGATATACCACCTAGACTGGGGTGTAGAGTATGTCAGTCACAGCTGAGATATACCACCTAGACTGGGTTGTAGAGTCTGTCAGTCACAGCTGAGATATACCACCTAGACTGGGGTGTAGAGTATGTCACTCACAGATGATATACCACCTAGACTGGGGTGTAGAGTCTGTCACTCACAGCTGAGATATATCACCTAGACTGGGTTGTAGAGTCTGTCACTCACAGATGATATACCACCTAGACTGGGGTGTAGAGTATGTCACTCACAGCTGATATACCACCTAGACTGGGGTGTAGAGTATGTCACTCACAGCTGAGATATACCACCTAGACTGGGGTGTAGAGTCTAGCACTCACAGATGATATACCACCCAGACTGGGGTGTAGAGTATGTCACTCACAGCTGATATACCACCTAGACTGGGGTGTGGAGTCTATCACTCACAGCTGAGATATACCACCTAGACTCGGGTGTAGAGTCTGTCACTCACAGCTGAGATATACCACCTAGACTGGGGTGTAGAGTCTGTCTCTCACAGCTGAGGTATACCACCTAGACTGGGGTGTAGAGTCTGTCTTTCACAGCTGAGATATACCACCTAGACTGGGGTGTAGAGTCTGTCTCTCACAGCTGAGGTGTAGAGTCTATCACTCACAGCTGAGATATACCACCTAGACTGGGGTGTAGAGTCTGTCACTCACAACTGAGTTATACCACCTAGACTGGGGTGTAGAGTCTGTCACTCACAGCTGAGATATACCACCTAGACTGGGGTGTAGAGTCTGTCACTCACAGCTGATATATACCACCTAGACTGGGGTGTAGAGTCTGTCACTCACAGCTGAGATATACCACCTAGACTGGGGTGTAGAGTCTGAGACTCACAGCTGAGATATACCACCTAGACTGGGTTTGTAGAGTCTGTCACTCATAGATGATATACCACCTAGACTGGGGTGTAGAGTCTGTCACTCACAGCTGAGATATACCACCTAGACTGGGGTGTGGAGTCTGTCACTCACAGCTGAGATATACTACCTAGACTGGGGTGTAGAGTATGTCACTCACAGCTGAGATATACCACCTAGACTGGGGTGTAGAGTATGTCACTCACAGCTGATATACCACCTAGACTGGGGTGTACAGTCTGTCACTCACAGCTGAGATATACCACCTAGACTGGGGAGTAGAGTCTGTCACTCACAGCTGAGATATACCACCTAGACTGGGGTGTAGAGTCTGACACTCACAGCTGAGATATACAACCTAGACTGGGGTGTAGAGTCTGACACTCACAGCTGAGATATACCACCTAGACTGGGGTGTAGAGTCTGACACTCACAGCTGAGATATACAACCTAGACTGGGGTGTAGAGTCTGTCACTCACAGCTGCGATATACCACCTAGACTGGGGTGTAGAGTCTGTCACTCACAGCTGAGATATATCACCTAGACTGGGGTGTAGAGTCTGTCACTGACAGCTGAGATATACCACCTAGACAGCGATGTAGAGTCTGTCAGTCACAGCTGAGATATACCACCTAGACTGGGGTGTAGAGTCTGTCACTCACAGCTGAGATATACAACCTAGACTGGGGTGTAGAGTCTGTCACTCACAGCTGAGATATACAACCTAGACTGGGGTGTAGAGTCTGTCGCTCACAGCTGAGATATACAACCTAGACTGGGTGTAGATTCTGTCACTCACAGCTGAGATATACCACCTAGACTGGGGTGTAGAGTCTGACACTCACAGATGATATACCACCTAGACTGGGGTGTAGAGTCTGTCACTCACAGCTGAGATATACCACCTAAACTGGGGTGTAGAGTCTGTCACTCAGAGCTGAGATATACCACCTAGACTGGGGTGTAGAGTATGTCACTCACAGCTGCGATATACCACCTAGACTGGAGTGTAGAGTGTCACTCACAGCTGAGATAAACCATCTAGACTGGAGTGTAGAGTCTGTCACTCACAGCTGAGATATACCACCTAGACTGGAGTGTAGAGTCTGTCACTCACAGCTGAGATATACCACCTAAACTGGGTTGTAGAGTCTGTCACTCACAGCTGAGATATACCACCTAGACTGGGGTGTGGAGTCTATCACTCACAGCTGAGATATACCACCTAGACTGGGGTGTAGAGTCTATCACTCACAGCTGAGATATACCACCTAGACTGGGTTGTAGAGTCTGTCACTCATAGATGATATACCATCTAGTCTGGGATGTAGAGTCTGTCACTCACAGCTGAGATATACCACCTAGACCGGGGTGTAGAGTCTGTCACTCACAGCTGAGATATACCACCTAGACTGGGGTGTAGAGTCTGTCACTCACAGCTGAGATATACCACCTAGACTGGGGTGTAGAGTATGTCAGTCACAGCTGAGATATACCACCTAGACTGGGGTGTAGAGTATGTCACTCACAGATGATATACCACCTAGACTGGGGTGTAGAGTCTGTCACTCACAGCGGAGATATATCACCTAGACTGGGGTGTAGAGTCTGTCACTCACAGCTGAGATATACCACATAGACTGGGGTGTAGAGTCTGTCACTCACAGCTGAGATATACCACCTAGACTGGGGTGTAGAGTCTGTCACTCACAGCTGAGATATACCACCTAGACTGGGGTGTAGAGTCTGTCTCTCACAGCTGAGATATACCACCTAGACTGGGGTGTAGAGTCTGTCTCTCACAGCTGAGGTATTCCACCTAGACTGGGGTGTAGAGTCTGTCACTCACAGCTGATATACCACCTAGACTGGGGTGTAGAGTATGTCACTCACAGCTGAGATATACCACCTAGACTGGGGTGTAGAGTCTGTCACTCACAGCTGAGATATACCACCTAGACTGGGGTGTAGAGTCTGAGACTCACAGCTGAGATATACCACCTAGACTGGGTTTGTAGAGTCTGTCACTCATAGATGATATACATCCTAGACTGGGGTGTAGAGTCTGTCACTCACAGCTGAGATATACCACCTAGACTGGGGTGTAGAGTCTGTCACTCACAGCTGAGATATACCACCTAGACTGGGGTGTAGAGTCTGACACTCACAGCTGAGATATACAACCTAGACTGGGGTGTAGAGTCTGAGACTCACAGCTGAGATATACAACCTAGACTGAGGTGTAGAGTCTGACACTCACAGCTGAGATACACCACCTAGACTGGGGTGTAGAGTCTGACACTCACAGCTGAGATATACCACCTAGACTGGGGCGGAGAATGTCACTCACAGCTGAGATATACCAGCTAGACTGGGGCAGAAAGTGTCACTCACAGCTGAGATACACCACCTAGACTGGGGCGGAGAGTGTGACTCAAAGCTGAGATATACCACCTAGACTGCGTTGTAGAGTATGTCACTCACAGCTGCGATATGCCACCTAGACTGGGGTGTAGAGTCTGTCACTCACAGCTGAGATATATGACCTAGACTGGGGTGTAGAGTCTGTCACTCACAGCTGAGATATACCACCTAGACTCGGGTGTAGAGTCTGTCACTCACAGCTGAGATATACCACCTAGACTCGGGTGTAGAGTCTGTCACTCACAGCTGAGATATACCACCTAGACTGGGGTGTAGAGTCTGTCACTCACAGCTGAGATATACCACCTAGACTGGGTTGTAGAGTCTGTCTCTCACAGCTGAGATATACCACCTAGACAGGGGTGTAGAGTATGTCACTCACAGCTGAGATATACCACCTACAATGGGGTGTAGAGTCTGTCACTCACAGCTGAAATATACCACCTAGACTGGAGTGTAGAGTATGTCACTCACAGCTGAGATATACGACCTAGACTGGGGCGGAGAGTATCACTCACAGCTGAGATACACCACCTAGACTGGGGCGGAGAGTCTCACTCACAGCTGAAATATACCACCTAGACTGGAGTGTAGAGTATGTCAATCACAGCTGAGATATACCACCTAGACTGGGGCGGAGAATGTCACTCACAGCTGAGATATACCAGCTAGACTGGGGCAGAGAGTGTCACTGACAGCTGAGATACACCACCTAGACTGGGGCGGAGAGTGTGACTCAAAGCTGAGATATACCACCTAGACTGGAGTGTAGAGTATGTCAATCACAGCTGAGATATACCACCTAGACTGGGGCGGAGAGTCTCACTCACAGCTGAAATATACCACCTAGACTGGGATGTAGAGTCTGTCACTCACAGCTGAGATATACCACCTAGACTGGAGTGTAGAGTCTCACTCACAGCTGAGATATACCACCTAGACTGAGGCGGAGAGTCTCACTCGCAGCTGAAATATACCACCTAGACTGGAGTGTAGAGTCTGTCACTCACAGCTGAGATATACCACCTAGACTCGGGTGTAGAGTCTGTCACTCACAGCTGAGATATACCACCTAGACTGGGGTGTAGAGTCTGACACTCACAGCTGCGATATACCACCTAGACTGGGGTGTAGAGTCTGTCACTCACAGCTGAGATGTATCACCTAGACTGGGGTGTAGAGTCTGTCACTCACAGCTGAGATATACCACCTAGACTGGGGCGGAGAGTCTCACTCACAGCTGAAATATACCACCTAGACTGGGATGTAGAGTCTGTCACTCACAGCTGAGATATACCACCTAGACTGGAGTGTAGAGTCTCACTCACAGCTGAGATATACCACCTAGACTGGGGCGGAGAGTCTCACTCACAGCTGAAATATACCACCTAGACTGGAGTGTAGAGTGTCACTCACAGCTGAGATATACCACCTAGACTGGAGTGGAGAATGTCACTCACAGCCGAGATATACCACCTAGACTGGGGTGTAGAGTCTGTCAGTCACAGCTGAGATATACCACCTAGACTGGGGTGTAGAGTCTGTCACTCACAGCTGAGATATACAACCTAGACTGGGGTGTATAGTCTGTCACTCACAGCTGAGATATACAACCTAGACTGGGGTGTAGAGTCTGTCACTCACAACTGAGATATACCACCTAGACTGGGGTGTAGAGTCTGTCACTCACAGCTGAGATATACAACCTAGACTAGGGTGTAGAGTCTGACACTCACAGCTGAGATATACCACCTAAACTGGGGTGTAGAGTCTGTCACTCAAAGCTGAGATATACCACCTAGACTGGGGTGTAGAGTCTGAGACTCACAGCTGAGATATACCACCTAGACTGGGTTTGTAGAGTCTGTCACTCACAGATGATATACCACCTAGACTGGGGTGTAGAGTCTGAGACTCACAGCTGAGATATACCACCTAGACTCGGTTTGTAGAGTCTGTCACTCATAGATGATATACCACCTAGACTGGGGTGTAGAGTCTGTCACTCACAGCTGAGATATACCACCTAGACTGGGGTGTAGAGTCTGACACTCACAGCTGAGATATACCACCTACACTGGGGTGTAGAGTCTGTCACTCATAGATGATATACCACCTAGACTGGGGTGTAGAGTCTGTCACTCACAGCTGAGATATACCACCTAGACTGGGGTGTAGAGTCTGTCACTCACAGCTGAGATATACCACCTAGACTGGGGTGTAGAGTCTGTCACTCACAGCTGAGATATACCACCTAGACTGGGGTGTAGAGTCTGACACTCAGAGCTGAGATATACCACCTAGACTGGGGTGTAGAGTCTGTCACTCACAGTTGAGATATACCACCTAGACTGGAGTGTAGAGTATGTCGCTCACAGCTGAGATATACCACCTAGACTGGGGTGTAGAGTCTGACACTCACAGCTGAGATATACCACCTACACTGGGGTGTAGAGTCTATCACTCACAGCTGAGATATACCACCTAGACTGGGGTGTAGAGTATGTCACTCACAGCTGAGATATAAGACCTAGACTGGGGTGGAGAGTGTCACTCACAGCTGAGATACACCACCTAGACTGGAGCGGAGAGTGTCACTCACAGCTGAGATATACCACCTAGACTGGGGTGTAGAGTCTGTCACTCACAGCTGAGATATACCACCTAGACTGGGGCGGAGAGTCTCACTCACAGCTGAAATATACCACCTAGACTGGAGTGTAGAGTATGTCAATCACAGCTGAGATATACCACCTAGACTGGGGCGGAGAATGTCACTCACAGCTGAGATATACCACCTAGACTGGGGTGTAGAGTATGTCACTCACAGCTGAGATATACCACCTAGACTGGGGTGTAGAGTATGTCACTCACAGCTGAGATATACCACCTAGACTGGGGTGTAGAGTCTGACACTCACAGCTGAGATATACCACCTAGACTGGGATGTAGAGTATGTCACTCACAGCTGAGATATACCACCTACACTGGGGTGTAGAGTATGTCAATCACAGCTGAGATATACCACCTAGACTGGAGTGTAGAGTATGTCACTCACAGCTGAGATATAAGACCTAGACTGGGGCGGAGAGTGTCACTCACAGCTGAGATACACCACCTAGACTGGAGCGGAGAGTGTCACTCACAGCTGAGATATACCACCTAGACTGGGGTGTAGAGTCTGTCACTCACAGCTGAGATATACCACCTAGACTGGGGCGGAGAGTCTCACTCACAGCTGAAATATACCACCTAGACTGGAGTGTAGAGTATGTCAATCACAGCTGAGATATACCACCTAGACTGGGGTGTAGAGTCTGTCACTCACAGCTGAGATATACCACCTAGACTGGGGCGGAGAATGTCACTCACAGCTGAGATATACCACCTAGACTGGGGCAGAGAGTGTCACTCACAGCTGAGATACACCACCTAGACTGGGGCAGAGAGTGTCACTCACAGCTGAGATACACCACCTAGACTGGGGTGGAGAGTGTCACTCACAGCTGAAATATACCACCTAGACTGGGATGTAGAGTCTGTCACTCAGTGCTGAGATATACCACCTAGACTGGAGTGTAGAGTCTCACTCACAGCTGAGATATACCACCTAGACTGGGGTGTAGAGTCTGTCACTCACAGCTGAGATATACCACCTAGACTGGGGTGTAGAGTCTTTCACTCACAGCTGAGATATACCACCTAGACTGGGGTGTAGTGTCTGTCACTCACAGCTGAGATATACCACCTAGACTGGGGTGTAGAGTCTGTCACTCACAGCTGAGATATACCACCTAGACTGGGGTGTAGAGTCTGACACTCACAGCTGAGATATACCACCTAGACTGGGGTGTGGAGTCTATCACTCACAGCTGAGATATACCACCTAGACTGGGGTGTAGAGTCTGACACTCACAGCTGAGATATACCACCTATTTGGTCAAACTGCTGCTGATGCATTTGGTAATATTTTAGACCAATATTTATAATGGTATCGCCCCCCCCCCCCTCTCTCTCTCTCTGGTTTTACATTTGTATTCTCGCCATTGGTTATTCTCAAATGTTAATCTTAACACAGTAATTCAAGTATTTAAAAGTCTAGCAAAGAGTGAGGGACCATGTGGCCTCCTATGGACCTTTGAAAGAATCAAAACTTTCCAACAAATTTTTAATTTTTATTAATATGTTATTGTTTATCTCTTATTTTAATTTAAACAACCTATTTCTGTGAATCCACATTCTCCTACCTAACCAAATGGTGCCCATCTCGAGGTTCTGTTGAAACTTCAGACCTCCATGTTGCAACCAAATATCAAAATGTTTTCCTACAAGAAATCACAACAAATTCATTAAAAGGTGCTTAAAACTTTTTTTTAGTTTTTTTTATATAATTAGTACATCGTAATTATGTACATTTTAAGAATATATAATTATGGTTTCTTGAATGCGACCTCATTATACTTCAAGTAACTTAATGCGGCCTTTCGTATTCTTCTTTGAATTTCATTTTCACATTTACACAATGAGAGAACGTATGTGAAGGTTTGATTTTATTTCGATTATTTCCCTGACATCCTTCCATACATACGAATCATGAACATCAATTTTTGGAACCAGTGTTTGCCACTTATGTCTTGTTCAAAGAAGTTTACTAGTGTAAAGGTAATGTTTTGTTTTGTTTTATATCTTAATATATATATATATATATATATAGCTTCGATTAATTTTCAAACTGTATGTGAAACACCAGATAAGATACAAAACACTTAAAAATAAACATTGACTGATAGAAGTCGATACAATTCTTATCAGCCGTCGTAAAATTACAAAACGATTTGATATAGAAATGCGGATAAATTTATTAGTCCATAAAAAAGACTGAAAAACTCTTCATTTGTCGCAGTAGCCTATGGAAGCCAATGAAGCTATAATTTTAACGTTAGGATATGGAGGAAATTGTGATTTTCTAGAAGTTCTTTTCTACTTTTAATGGAGTGTGTATAATCGACTAGACTTTTCATTGCTTCCAAAGCCAATGAGAATAACACCAACACGAACATAATTTTTCGTAGGACATGAACTAAAACACAAAATATGAGACGATAATTATTTTTAACGTTAGCACACGACCACAAATTTGTGAGGAAAACAAATCATATCGATTACTTTGACTGGTGTTTTGATCACGAAAGAAAGCTAGAAAGGAGAAGGACGACACCACTCCATATATTATCATTTAATGCCCATTTCCCCTGCTAGCAAAAGTGGACTGGTTTTCACAGACTGAATCGATAATCAATAAGTGCTACTGACCTGATGGGCCAGGGAGCCCCGCATTTCACAAGATTTTATCAACGTTCCACCGGATGCTCGGGCAGACCGGGGACCCTAATCTCGCTTATAAAATGTTTCTACTTTCTACCGAGTATATTTTATAAGTGGCACCAGCACCAAAGGAGGGTGCCATGTCTTTGACACAACTGTAGAGTCCTCCCTATAATTTCTTCAGCATGAAACTTCAGAAACCACAACACCCACCACAACAGTCCCCAGTAATTAGGGTGTGATCCGAATTCTAAACATGGAAAACGCGTGGCAACATTTTTTTTAAAATCAGTCATGTCTTATACGTTATATATAAACAAAGGAAAAGACACACACACACACGTATATACATACACACACACATATATATATACACATACACACATATATATATATATATATATATATATATGCTGCTACTGCTGATGATGATGTATTGTAACTTTCGCTGTGTGTATATGTCTGTGTGAATATATATAGATGTGTATATATACACACATACGAGTGTATGTGTGTATATATATAAATATATATACACACTAGTGTGTATATATATTTATATATATACACACATACACTCGTATGTGTGTATATATACACATCTATATATATTCACACAGACATATACACACAGCGAAAGTTACAATACATCATCATCAGCAGTAGCAGCATGGCGCAATGCGTTTCTGACCATCTGACTTCACAGACATATTTCCAGAATAATGTTACTTAAAGATTTCCATAGGCTGGCAAACTGTCGCATCGTTCATTCAAGCAAAGCCATCACAAGTAAATAGCTCAGCTAACAACATAAACCACAACATATATATATATAAAGTGATCAAACATTGTATCTTTGGTCTATATCAGTCAATAATATATCTACCTACATACGACACACGTTCGATAGTGTTTATCAATAAAGTTAATACATGTGTGTGTGTGAATATTTAGTATATTGTTGGCACAATATACATATATATATATATATATATTTGTGCCAACGTGAGTGTATCGTATTTATATATATATATATATATTTATTAAAATAACAGATTAAAGTTTAAGCAAAGAATTGCTGCTTTCACTCTTAACGGGATCTTCTGAGTTTCAGAAGATCCCGTTAAGGGTGAAAACAGCGATTCTTTGCTTAAACTTTAATCTGTTATTTTAATAAATATTTGCTCTACGGTTCTTATATATTTGATCTATATTTATCCTTATCGAGCCCTCTTTGGATTTTAGTCTTCAAATTTATTATTATTACTATATATATATATATATGGCTTGAACATGGCATTTATCAAGCGTAACACACAAATGTATTTTAACTGCAGTAGACGGCTTGAGTGCACTGTTTAATGTTAATAGAAAATAAGTGTGGTGTTTAGAGCAAATTATATGTGGTCCTTCCACAAGTGTGTGTGGGTGTGGTATGAAAATGGTGTACTGGTGTTTACTGTACATTCACTGATGTTAATTGTGCATGTATATGCACAAGGTGTGTGGGTTTTTTAAACAGTTTCCTACAGGCAGTCATAAAAGCTTCATTGCTCTTTCTCTGACACCCAACACTCCACATAGCACAACTTAAGCTCGAGATTCCAATAACATTGCCAATTAAATCAATAAATTATCAATAATTATGATTTCTAACCCCCACACACACCGCCAACTTATTCAGCCTATTATATAAAATATAACAGGTTGAATGTGTTGGGGTGTATTACTTGAGTACCTGTGTATGTCACTGCTGTAACTAATTATACTTAACTCATCCTATGGACTGAGTGCTCTTACACTTGGATATTTCTACTAAACTTATACTACTTATACTACTAAACTTATACTACTGTATAAGTCTCCCAGCACTAAAGGGAGCCCCTCCAATAATGTGGAAACTTGTTGAATGATCTTGGTTTTTACTACACTGATATTCTATTGACTCTATGTTAGTATGATCATGTCTTTAATTTCTTTCTTGTAATAAAAAGCGTGAGCTAATAATGGTTTCTGATTTAAGCACAAGGCCAACAGTTTGAAGGGAAAAGTCGATTAAATTGACTCCAGTGTGTGATTGGTACTTTATTTTACATAGCTACTGATGGCGAGGCTAATGCGCTGGAACAACCAAGTGCCCTCGCGAGATTCGCCAGTTACCTCTATTAGGTGGCCAACAGATCAGAGTATTTGAGGGTCTTGTTCCACTCGGCTGCGGAAGCTGTGGCTCTCGTCCTAACCGCAGCATCCAGGATGTTGGAAGAAGTAAAAGAGTCACTAACAGTGACGTCCCAGACAAGGCACCTGCTTCTCGACCAGGTGCACAGAGTAAGGCCATCAGGTCTTTTGCTGTCACTTCTGGACAACCCAGATGGTTCCAAGACTCGGGGGATATTCGCCCGGGCCAAAGCTCTCTTTAGAATGAGGTTTAGCTCCGTGTGACGTGCGAAGCGGCCGGCATTCAGGCGGCAAGAAAGACCGTGGAGGCCTGTGGGGGTCGAAGAGTTTGCCGCATCAACACCTCAAACCCATGCAGACGTCAGCTCCCACTCTGAGGGCAATGGAGACGCGAAGTTTGTCCAAGCTGAGTAGGCCACCAACGTTGGCCATGGGTAGGGCATCAACTCAGTCACCTGAGTATTTTATCGACCCCGATAAGATTGAAAGGCAAAACTATCCTTGGCGGGATTTGAATTTAGAACATAAAGGGACGTAACTATATGCCGCTAAGCAAGGTGTCCGACGTTCAACCAATACTGCCAATCCACCACCCTAATAATAATACACGTGTTCAGTATATATATAGATAAGCCCCCAATCTCCATACTGTAACAGAAGTTCTGAGATCATCATCATCATCATTTTACGTCCGCTTTTCCCTGCTTGCAAGGGTGGGACGGGAATTGATTCTGGCTTGATTTCTACAGCTGGATGCCCTTCCTAACACCAACCTCATTTACAGTGAGTGCTGGGTGCTTTTTTGCCGTGGCACCTCCACGACCACTTTGCAGTGGAATGATAGGGACCCTAGTCCCTATCATCTCATTTCTACAGCTGAGTAAACTGGAGCAATGTGAAATAAAGTGTCTTGCTCAAGGAAACAACACATCACCCGGTCTGAGAATTGAACTGACAACCTTTCGATTGCAAGCCAAATGCTTTAACCACTAAGCCATGTGCCTCCTGAGATCTAATGTAAAAACCATTGGTGATGATAACATTGGTAGTAGATGACCAATGTATATATTGTTGGTTAGCTCCAAGTGGGTCTGTCCTGATCACAGTTCGTTATTAAAAGCATTTCAGGTCTATCCATCCCGCCTTTTTTTAAAAAGCACAATATCTATACCATATCGCCTTTAGTCATGTTTAATAATTTCAGATATCATCATAAAGTGTCATCACATGTCAATGAAGCAGTCTTATAACAAGTTAATGGTTTCTATCTAATGAGGGATGACATTTATCAGGGGAGAGATGACACACAAGACACGATATACAGATTCTATCTTCATATCATTTTACAACCATTTTTACTTGTCCTCACATCGATAATTTGATTTCTTCTGGAGTAAATGTCTTTTAGAGTTGATTAATGGCTCTTCCTTCTTACTAACTACTGCTTAACACATCAGTGAGTGGAATATGTCAACTACTTAGGTTGAAAGACACAGTAATATATATAGCTTGGCCCAGAAGCAGCAAAAATAGCCACATTGAAACATGACATTGTCTATAGATAAACATCTTAAATTACTACACACACAATATACAGGTTGCTACAGTATATATATATGTATATGTGTGCATACACACACATAAATATATTGTACAGCTTTCCACAGCATATATTTGTGTGTGGAGTGAGGATCAGTGAACCATGGGACGGCTGGTTACCAGCAAACAAATTAAACAAATTCTCCAAGAATTTTAACTCCCAAATCAAAGTTCTTTCATGTATCATAAAAACCATTCAGCATAAAACAAAAACTACAATATATAGATATGGTTGTGTATTATTTTCAAAACAACTTGTAAAACTGCGTGAACAGTTAAATATACATTAGTTCAATACTATTTAATCAATCTCTATATGTGTAATGTAACATGTAAGCATGGCTTGGATGCTGCAGGCTTCCCCCCTCAGCTCAAGCCGGTGGGGCTGGACCAATAGGACGGCAAAAGGCCAGACGGCATGACCATCTTCCCGTTCCGCAGTGGCAAAACCCTCGTCTGGGATGCCACTTGCAGCGACACTTTCTCCAGCCACAACCTGGTGCAGTCTGCGACTAACCCAGGTTCTGCTGCACATCGGGCTAAGGAGGCCAAACTCTCCAAGTACCGGTCACTCTCCGACAGGTTTGTGGTCGTACCCTTGGCAGTGGAGACTTCTGGTGTCCTTCATCCTAAGGCTACCCCCTACTCACCACCGTAGATGCTGAGCCTCGTGAGTTGGAATGGCTCTTCCAGCATATCTCCCTTACCATCCTCCGGGGAAACACCTCCATCCTGTCCGCCGGGGCTGTAGGGAGGCCGGCACATGGGACCCCATTTGTTCACCATACAGAGAGATGGAGGCAACAACAGTGGGAGTTCGGCTCTTCCACGTTCGGACCCTTGTGGTTGTGTCCAACAAGCCCTAGTTCAATAGTAATAAATTATCACTAATAATGTATCAATTAGTAAGATAATTCTTTAGAACTATTAACCTAAATGCCACAACCAATTTTTATGTTCTATTATTTGATAATGAACGGTAGATTAACTGTAAACTGGTATGTAAGATATGATGGAGTTTAAACTGGTAGCAATATTTTACTCTTTCTATACCTTATTACTCAACCACCACAATCTACCACTACTCCTCATCTTTGCAACATGTTTTACAGTCCTTCCCTCTGAACCACACCCATCAAAATGGTTTTATATTTTTATATATATATATATCGAGAGAGAGGTATATACCAGTCTTTCTGAAGGTATGTTCCAAGGAAACCCAGGGTTCCACAAAAAAAGATTTCCATTAAAAAAAAAAAAAAAAAACTTTAAAATGAGAGCTTTTGTTCAATAGAAACAGGTGTGTGTGTGGGGGGGGGGGGGGGGGGGGGGGGTTATCAAAGTATCTAAAATTAGGGTGGGAAGAAATTTAATTCGTTTTCTTGAAACTTTAAGAAACAAAATGTGTGACTCGTTTAGTTATTGCTTGTTTATGAAGATATATTTAAGTATTGTCAGGGGTGGAGAGAGAGTGGGTGATAAGAGAAATGGTAAAGATGAAGAATAAGATCAACACAGGTGCCAGACTGAAGAATTTCGGAGTAGTTTAGCTTCATCTATGTGGCCTTACTAGACAGACACAGGTATAAATATGGTGGAGAATAACTGCATTATTCAAATAATATTACTAATAAACATTAATATGAAGACAAAAGAAGAAGTTATGTGGCAAACAAGGTGTGACCAGTTGGTCAGTAGACTTTGGTGCTCGAGATAGAAGAGGGGGGTAGGGCAGCTTCAGAACATTTCATGTGAACACTCGTAAGGAACATTTATATATAGATGTGTGAATCCTGGGTTCAATTGGCGGTAGCCAAAATTAGTAAGGTACTCAATACATTAGTAGAGTGTAAACATCAAATTTAATATAGAAATGGCTTCAACAGGACTAAAACTGTTTCATTTGAAAGAAATCATCAGGCTTTTCAGATGATTTCTTTCGAATGAAAGTTTTAGTCCTGTAGAAGCCATATATATATATATATATATATATATATATATATATATATATATATATATCATCATTACATTGACACTGAGTCCAAAAGAGCACAGCAAGCCATAAATAGTAATTCACCAATATAAACAATAAAATACAGTATAATTGATGTTCTGTATTAGCTTGTTCAACAGATACCCTTATATGGGTATGGAGAAAGCGACAATAAACCACTCGCTCCAATAGAACAGCAAAGTCTTCAGCAATGTCCCTGTGTGTCAATGAAATTACAAGACTTCACAAGCCATACAGCATTTGTCAATGTGTGAAAGAAACAAAATCAACATCATTACACCTTAGGAATCTTGTAATGCATTCTGTCAACTTCACCTCCACCCAAAATATATCTATACTGATTGCCAGGTTACCCATCTGTCGTTACATGTGTCTATCCTCCATTACTATTTCAAGCTCTCCAACATTGTCCATTCTGATATCTCTCAGCAAGTTATCAATGTAATTTATTTTCCTTTCTACCTCTTGTTAATGGTTCCCACAGAACAAGACCATTGTTAACCCCTCATGGTGTCACACTGACCTGTAAGTCTGATAGTTCCCACAGAACAAGACCATTGCTAACCCCTCATGGTGACACACTGACCTGTAAGTCTGATAGTTCCCACAGAACAAGACCATTGCTAACCCCTCATGGTGACACACTGACCTGTAAGTCTGATAGTTCCCACAGAACAAGACCATTGTTAACCCCTCATGGTGTCACACTGACCTGTAAGTCTGATAGTTCCCACAGAACAAGACCATTGCTAACCCCTCATGGTGACACACTGACCTGTAAGTCTGATAGTTCCCACAGAACAAGACCATTGCTAACCCCTCATGGTGACACACTGACCTGTAAGTCTGATAGTTCCCACAGAACAAGACCATTGCTAACCCCTCATGGTGACACACTGACCTGTAAGTCTGATAGTTCCCACAGAACAAGACCATTACTAACCCCTCATGGTGACAAACACACTGTCCTGTAAGTCTAATAGTTCCCACAGAACTTGGCTCATCTTGGGAGATTTGGGTATAAAACACTGAACTAGATACATTCGGACTTCCTAACACCTGTATCAACTTCAACTACGGTACAGATATTGGGGTGGGTGCATGTTTACTAGGTACAAATGAAAAATTCATTTTTCGTCCTGGATTTGTAGTAAATTGTGAGTCAGAGAATGAGAATCAATGTCCATGATCTTGTGAGGTCCTCCTAAACTAATGAGATTGATGCAACGTCAATGTTTAGCCTAGACATATATACAGATCAATATCTGTAGGAAAATCAAAGGTGGGAGAGAGTTAGGGCTTGAAAAATTGCTAGCATTACACCAATTCTTATCCTCCAAAGAACAGAAGCTACATACAGTCCAGCTCATTTGCAGCTAAATACTGACCAAGCCCTAAAGAGGTTTTAAACATCAGCATTTAACTCTAGTTTATGATACCTTGGCTCAAATGCCACATTGTCACAAGTAACATTCATAAATGATCTGGTTCTTAATCTCAGAACAGAGATGAAGTCAGGCAATGTAGATTAAAGTGATTTGTCCTTTATCACCCACTAGTTTCTAGGAGGGTCGTAGAGGCAGTCCTCAGATAAACATTCCAGCAGGTCCTATCAGAAGCAATCATCTCCAATTAGTCTGGTAAGATCCCTCAAGTGAGACCAACTGATGTCATGAATGTTATCCAACCATCTTGCTTGTGGTCTACCTCTGGCTCTCCCACCAGTTGCTTTTGCTCTAAGCCATTGAAATGCTTGCAATAGATCTGGAGGTATAATCCATGAACAGTTGTGCTGCATTTCCCAATATCTGTATAATTTTCAACTCGTCCCAACTGTGACCATTGAAACTCTTTTTCAGACAGTCTATCTTGGATTACATTATTCAGTTTACCCTACATTTTCAAAAGTGTTTTGAGAAGGAATTGGCTGCTATTTCTCGTACATGGTGGGACAGCGTTTGTTAGAACATATACCTACACTTGTGATATACATTATAGTTACTATATGTGTGGATACACTACATTGTGCCCAGTCGCGATGTATATCGCAAAGGAACCGCAGCGTATACAACCCTAGATTGTCTGTTTATGTAACGCATTTGCAACACACACATACCCAGATGCAGGTACTCGTGTCGGTGAGGTGCTGCTCTGAGAATCTGGCGTGTCATAACAGAAATGTAGGTAACACTAATACGATCAGATTTCAACTAGGGAGGGGGTAAAACAAACAATGCTGATCAACACAAAACATACACAAGCTAATTTCGATTATTAGCTCAGCTGTTTTATTTCACTTCAGATGTCAAGGATGATTTGTCATTTATTTACTGGGGTGGGGGAGATTTTCATTGTTTTTCTAAATCATGAATAATAACAAAGTCAAGTTTAGCGGGAGATGACGACAGCAGAGATGATACACAACTAATTAAAGACTCAACTTGCAAAGACAGTTGCAAAAAAATATCACAACTTCATTATCTTATTGTAATATATATATATATATATATATATATATATATATATATATCCACACACACACACCCCGTATCACATGCAATATATACTATATGCACGATGTATAACTAGCAGAGTATTGCGAATGTAATAGCAAAGCTAGCAAGAAGAGAAGATAAAATATTAATTTACACGAAAATAGTAATCTATTTTTTCTCTCTCTCACATTAATATCGTTGTATTGTATTTTATATTCGTATATTCATTGAAGCAAGCAAGCCAAGTGGGGTTTGTGAAAGCCACTTTAATAAAACATGGCCTCCGCAACACTCAGAACAAATGTCATATTACAGAAAAGATGACAACGGAAACACACTGTTTCCGAACAGTTGAGGATGGAGGGAAATAAGTCTGTTTCAAGACCCCATAACAGTAGTAGTCTTTGTAAAACATCCAATTACTTTCTGTTAATCCCGGTGGAAAAGAAAGGGAAGAATCTCACTTGACAAAAGATATGATGGAACTGAAAGAGAGGGAAGCAGATGATAAAAAGTGAATGGCTTCTAACCAGCTGCCAAACTTAATATAGATCGACCAATGCATACATACACATACAGACATACTAATATATTTGTATGCCTGGGGAAACCCACCACCACCACCACCACAAAAAAAAAAAAAGAAGCGGGGCTGGATGAAGAGAATAGGCAAAATAAGGGGCGGGGAAACGGCTTACCTAGCGCCGAATATATCCTTTTTCGCGAGATTAACTCCAGCAATAATCTTTACATGTATTATCTGAGTAGTTCCAGGTACGTCGCTCTGAAAACAGAAGAATAAATGAGCGTGTATGGTTATTAGTAAGAGATGAAGAAAAACGAAATCGATAGAAAAACAATTGATAAGTTATAGCGAACAAAATTTAAACTTCGAAAACTTGGCAGATAGTCCGACTGAAGAACACACAAGAGAGAGACAAGAAGAGAAGGACTGAAGATGAAATGTGAGTTACAGATGGTTAATAATATATTAGAGAGATGAGAGCTACATAGATGGAGAGGAGAACACTATAATTTAGAAAACAACAGTTATATATATATATATAAATGAAAAGTATAGAAAATATTGTAGCAAGAAGCCAACAGTATTCCATAATATATATATATATATATATATATCAGGTATGACACTTTAAACTTGTCATATTTAGAACTAGAAACATTCCGATTATTAGTAATAACTTCATTTTATTACAAGAAGAGGGAAACAGCATCTCTACACCGAGCACCCATAATATATTGTATGTGTATATATAAAAGAACGTAAATATATGCCTGTATGCATATATAATAGGTGTGAAATGAAAAACCGCTGATTATTCATGTTTACTTACAGGGATTTCCTGCAAGCCGTATACATCAGGTTGGGCAGCCATAAACAAGCGAAGTTAAGGCTTAGAACGTCGAGAGATTGAGTGAGTTGTAATAGTAGGAGGTGATAAATAGCAGTACTAATACATGAGAGAGAGAGAGAGTTGTAATAGTAGGTGATAAATAGCAGTACTAATACATGAGAGAGAGAGAGTTGTAATAGTAGGTGATAAATAACAGTACTAATAAATGAAAGAGAGTGTGAGAGAAAGATCTATAGAAAGGGATATAGAGAGAGAGTGTGAGAGAAAGGGATATAGAGAGAGAGAGCGATGACCTGGCAGTACGTAGCAGACGTGATGGTGGTAGTAGTAGTAACCAGCATGATACTGGGAGTGTAAAAGGGAGTGTTGTCATTATATAGAGTATATATATTGTATGTTTCTGTGTTGATAAAGTGTGGGTGTATATTGTTATACTCGGGAATTCTTTCATAAAACAATTACGTATCTTCGATTATTCATGAAACAAAAATGAAATGAATTTTATTTTATTTAGATTTCATTCGTACACATTAAACTTTTTGACAATTATTCTAAGTTTGCATTATATGTGTGTGTGTGTGTATATATATATACATACATATATACACACACACACACACGTGGGGGAGGAGTGCAACATACACACGGTTGTATATAGAGAGAAAAACATTTTTATGACCGAGAGAGAGAAACATAAGATTGGAAAACTTTCTGCATTTGCATTGTGTGTGTGTGTGTGTGTGTGTGTGTGTATAGAGAGGAAAGGGGGTGCACCATATACACGTTTGTATATATACGGAAATATATAAGATAAGAAAACTTTCTACATATGCATTGCAACAACTGGCTCTCTTGATCGCGTTCGAGTCAAAAACCTTTTCCCTGTGTTTTTATCTGCTTTCTCTCCTTATAGCCTCTTGGACTGTGTTTACAATTATTCCTTTATTATATAACTATTATGTAATATACACCTGATGAAGTCATCAGGATCTTAGGTAACCTGGCCACTGAAATGGACATAGTGTTGGCTGAAATAAATCTTTGAAGGAATTTCACCAGTCCGGCCACCTGTCATTTTACTCAATACTATATATATATATATATATATATATATATATATATATATATATATATATATATATGTAAACTATATATATATATGGCATATATATATATATTTAAACTATATATATATATAACTATATATATATATGGCATATATATATATATATATATATATATGGCATATATATATATATATATATGGCATATATATATATATATATATGGCAGATATATATATATATGGCAGATATATATATATATGGCAGATATATATATATATGGCAGATATATATATATATAGCAGATATATATATATATAGCAGATATATATATATATAGCAGATATATATATATATATATATAGCAGATATATATATATATAGCAGATATATATATATATAGCAGATATATATATATATAGCAGATATATATATATATAGCAGATATATATATATATATATAGCAGATATATATATATATATAGCAGATATATATATATATATAGCAGATATATATATATATATATATATATGGCAGATATATATATATATATAGCAGATATATATATATATATAGCAGATATATATATATATAGCAGATATATATATATATATATATATATATATATATGGCAGATATATATATATATATAACTATATATATATATAACTAATATATATATATATATATATATATGGCAGATATATATATATATATATAACTATATATATATATAACTAATATATATATATATATATATGGCAGATATATATATATATATATATATATATGTGTAAACTAGTACATCGTTCCTGTGTCAGTGTTGAACAAAAGGGCGACGATGGTTGCCTAACCACTGTACGGCGTAATCCGGGTTGTTTGTTTACAAACAAACAACCCGAACATTATAATAAATGTTCGGTAAACCCATACGTACATATATATATATATATATGTGCATGTATGTATATATATACATACTACTGTACGTCTGTATACATATATGTATGTACGTATACATACTTACATTTAAGTATCAGCCGTACTAAGAGTGAGAAATGAAATTTCGTTTCATTCTTTTCCATTTTTAGAGAGGGGGGAGGGGCTGAGTGGTTAGAGAATTGGATTCGCAATCGTGAGGTTGTCAGTTCGATTCCTGGACCGGGCGATGCGTTATGTCCTTGAGCAAGATACTTTATTTCCCGTTGTTCCTTCTACCTGGAGTTGCGACCGATAGATAGTATTAGCAATTGGAAATACCAACGGAAACATAGTTTCCTCGGTCCGATTTAACGAAAGTCGATCGACAAAAAAAATATAGAGAGGGGGAGAGAGAGACTTGCATGTCAGGGTGCATATTTTGGGGTGTGTTTCTGTCTATTTCCTATACACAATAAGCACGTGTAACGTATTTATGCTCTAGCTTCATCAACCTTGCTGAATATTAATATCATCTAAATAACATCTAAATAACGCTACACATATTATATAGGTAGTTTTTATCAATCTTTAAATGTCCCCCATAGTTCTGCTCTTATACACTAGTTATGTAACATATCGACCCATAAATTAGTACCACTCGGGTAGTAGGTATAATTCATTGATAAATTTTTCAAATATTTTATTACAGTTGAATAACGTTCCAAATATGTTTTAAATATATAAATAACATAACAAATATAAATTCATCAACAAAAATGATGAAGGAAAAAGAAAAAATAGGGGGGGGGGGCAATTTACCACCAAGTGCAACAATCGGCAACACTAATTGATAATTAGGAATGTGTTGGCACCACCGAAAACAGTGTGTGTATGTGTGTCTGTGTGTCTGTGTGCGCGCGCGCGCACTATAATAACTACATTGTTAATTCTCCCTCAGAGCTGTCTTCAACAAAGTATTGGTTAACAAAAGGCTAATAGAAGACAAGATAGAGATGTACCCTCCGTGTAGTAAATTGAACAAATTGCCAATTCACAATATGACTAAGTCTTTCTTCAATGTCGGTATCCCGATAAAATAGCACCCTGTATACTATGGAAAGTGGTTGGCATTAGGAAGGGCAGCAAAGCATGGCCCTCAACCCGTCTAGTAGGGATACTCCAGCATGGAAAAGCAGGCGTAAAATGAGGATTATATATCAAATACTTGCTATATAGGGAAGCCTTACTTCTCTCCCCTGACAGCTCCTCTATTCCCTTGCTCTCTATCCTTCATTGCTACCTATTAATCTTTCATTAGCCTAATTTTCGCGCGCACGCGCGTGTGTAACTGAATATAAACACTTACACACATATATGTGAGAGTGTGTGTATGTGAATATGTATATGTGCGTGTGTGTGTGTGTGACAACAGTGCATAACTTGGTAGGTTCTCCGTTGTATGAGAGATGCACTTCATGAAACTTATCTATGGAACACTGCACAAACGACGACGTCTACTTTGATGTTCCAGCAACTATAACAAGGCGTATTTTTAAGTATTTGTTATTTAATACATCTGCACTAGCTATGGAAATATCTGACATCTTTTGTTTTCCTAAACCTAGAACTCATGCTAGAGGTTACCCATTTTGCGCCTTACTCGTTCATATAGAATGTGTGTGGAGAGAGAGAGAGAGAGAGAGAAGAGTTATGTTATCGTATTAGTCCTGTAACTCCCGAGGGAGTCGTAGGGGCGCCGCATTGACATACAACGTTTCCATAGCATTTTAAAACCTGGTGGAGCCCATCTCCTCTCCAGGTCTGAATTTCAGCAGATTTCTTCCATAGAAGGATAGAGAGTGTGAGAGAAGGGAAGTGAGAAAGAGATACAGAGAAAGAATCGACCCCAGTACTAGACTGAATGAAAATGAACTTCGAATGAATGAAAAACAAAGTTGGCCTCGGCGGGATTTGAACTGAGGAGAGCCGCAGCGAATATCGCAAAGCATTCTATCTGACGTGCTTACGACTCTGTTAACCCACAACTTGGTATGAGATTAACAAGCTCTAAAAAGCTGAGGACTGTGCAGTATCAGTAGAAAAAGGTATTTTAATACTACAGCACATCTATAGGTCAAATGTTTTAATGTACTGGTCAACGACTGGATGCCAGCAAGCCAATATACTCTGATGGTCAGTCACCATCCAGTATAACTTAATAGTATGTTGTACCATGCTTTCACTGAAGACTTTAGGAATACCATGCAGTGGTGACATAAACAGCTCCTCGACTACCACCACCCACTCCCTTAGTCCAGAATATAACTGGGAGGAAAGAGGGTTGCACCACACCAACACTGGGCTAATACTTTCTTTATCGACTCCGAAAGAATAAAAGGAAAAGTGAACATTGGTGAGAACGCAGAGACAAATAGCCACCGCTCTACCGATTCAGTCACACATACAACATGCTACATGAAATTAGAAGTAAACCCTGCCTTCTGAAATAGATTTACCAATGTAATATTGCTAATAACTAATGTTAGGCCTGTATAACATCATCTACAATAACGAATAAACAATATTTACAGTCACCTTTCCCACCCTCTATTATTCTAGTAAATTGCTTTTAAAACAATTTTATTACCGTGTATATTGTATTACGTAGATCATATTTAAATAAATATTTTCTTTCACACACACACACACACACCACAGATACGTTCAGAGTACAACACTAAGAGGAAATCCTGCACACTCAACCACACAGGAGGCGTTGAGGGCTTCCCTCTATTTTCTAGGCAAGTCAACAACACTTGCAGCACCGCCGCTGGTCAGAAAGTATACTTATGTAGTGTACAGACTGTAGTATGGGAGATTCTAGAATTGTATTGTATTATTTTCTTTTATATTATGTTAATTACTGGCAGTAAAATTGTGTGAAATTTCGAAAGTCTCATATATATATATATATAAATTTTAGTACAGCATTAACGAAGCTTTAGAACACGGCCAAGCTAACGAATGCAGAATCGGTCTGTAGTTTTAGCACTCAGATGGGGAAAGAACCCCAGAGTAATAACAATACGTTCAGACAGCTTAGCAAATCATATATAGCGGTCGTCCAGCCGCATCACCAGAGCAACGAAAATACAGGACCCAGGAAAAGATTTATATATATATATATATACGATATTAATAAATGGAAACTATATTTATAAAACCATATTTATTTCATTATATATATTTCAAGGATACCAAGTTACATTATGGTATGCCTTCATCAGACAAAATACAATATATAACAGTTTTATAAATAGACATTGATGTACCCCTTTTAAAAATTGACCGTTGTTTTTGGAGGCCATCAGGATAGTGATTTGTTTACTTTAGTAAGTCAGTGTTAAGAGTAAGTAAAAAGATGGAGAGAGAGAGAGAAACGTGGTGAAAAGAAAGGGAGAGATATATAAAGAAAAAGAAGAAAACAAAAAGAAAAGAGAACAGGAAAAATAACGGGGAGATATCAAACCATCAGACAGAGAAAAAATCCAGAGAGAGATATAGAGATAGAGAGAGGGGGGAGAGACCGAAAGCCTTAAGTTATGTCATATTAAGTTGAGTTAACAATTGGGATGAAAAGCATAAATAAAATTAGAAATATTAATATTCATGAATGGAATATAGATATATAATATGAGAAATTACACATTGTTTAATTATGATTAGATATTTAGTTTAAAATTGAGATCAATATATTAAAAATTGGAATTTAAACATTATAAAATATATATATTGCTAGAGAGAGAGAGAGAGACTTAGCACTTGTTTACTAAAAGTGGGTGAAACGAATTTGTTTGACAACTTCTCAAATGATACCTATGCATGGATAAACTCCAGGGAAATATGGATTACTACAGTTTTCACACTTCAGAAGCTACTATAATCAATAAGAATTAACCATCATATTCTAAAAAGATAATTCAGCAGTGATCTTTGAAAGTCTAGGAAATACAGTTGCCGGCGAGTTAAATGACATGGAAGTTCCTGAAATGACATAAGAGAGGTCTGAAGATGGCTTTATATATATTATTCAAGAGCAAATGGAATTCATTGCATTTTAATTTGCTAGCAACAGAAATGTGCTAAGTAAATAAGATTGTATTCATTAGACAACTAAGAATTACTCTGTTCTCTCAAACATATTTACGTTATTACAGAAAATACACCTGATATTGGTGTGGATCAAAGGTCATACATGTCCTGTTAAACAATAGGACATTTTAAACCAATAATCCCAGCAATATCATCCCTAAACAGACATTTCTTTTGGGCAGAGTAAATCAACAGTAGTGAGTGGCCTAGTGGTTAGGGTATTGTACAAATGATCATAATGTCGTGGGTTCGATTCCTGGACCGAGTTGTATGTTGTGTTCTTGAGCAAAACACTTCATTTCACTTAGTTGCTCCAGTATACTCAACTGAAAATGAGTAGCAACAGTAGCTGGGACTTAGCTCTGAGATGGACTGGTGTACTTCCAGGAAGGGAACGCTTTACTCTTAGTCGCTTAACACCAAGGAAACCAAGGTAAGCACCGACTTGAGGATTCGGGCCTGAGCAAAATAATTATTAGTGGATTGATATTTGAGAGAGAGCAGGGCTGCTGACAACGAAGTTCTTGTCATTGTTGGTAGCTAGCCGTACCGATGTATCAAGGGATGCCTGTTAGGGTACTATTCCAGCACCTTAGCCTCGCCATCACCTACAGCAATACTGTCAGTGTGTTTGGCTTACCTCAAACATTATTAGAGGGAGGTTCCAACACCCCTTGTTGTATGATTTACTGTGCGGTTCTGCTACTCCACTAATTTCTCTTCTATTGTGTAGAGATTAAATTTAATATTCAGAAAACATGTTTGATTCTACCATCAGCATTTTACAACTCGCCATGTATGTAGTCATTTGATTATGTACGAAAATCGACTGAAAAGTTCATAGGCTGACTATGAACGAGTGATGCTAGAGCTGTGAAATCTTGCATGCATTTATTTCAACTCTCCTTATTAATAACTGCATTGTTTTTTTCCAGGGACTATGTTGAAAAATAAACCTTATTTGGTCATTCCATGAGAGTATCTTGGTCAGCAGCCTATGAACTATTCAGCCGACCCTCGTACGTTAGCAGTGACTGTCCCTCGATAATGTAGGGCCAAAAGCTATTACTAAAATGGACAGCTCGTATATTTTGACAGTACTCGATGATACCTGTTAGCCTAATACAAACAAAACAATGAAACTTGCTTTAATCAATATTTTTAAAAAATCGATTAATTAGATCGCTGCCTTCTAAATCATTATATATACAATCACCTCACCGGGTAATACTTAACTTTTTACAGGTCGTTCAACACTAAAAACTTCGGATGATTTGTCATTAGTTTAAAAGGAGTTGGGGTTCGAAATACTAAAACTACTTAATTCAATTTACAACAGGGAGGCGAGGTGCAAGTCTCCAAAAGTCTATCTCTCGTCATACAAGAGAATGATCTTTGAATGATACTTGAATCCGAGATTCAGGATAAAACTACAATTTTTGGAGACTATACCATGCTCTCGCTTAAGAAAGTTACTACTATTACTACGAAAATGTTACAGGAAACATGACGATGGGACATATCTAGTCGTCATCTAATACAGTTGCAACCAACACACGGGGTTCGGTTGAAAAGTTCATAGGCTGACCAAGATACTCCCATGGAATGACCAAATGAGATTTATTTTTTTTAACATAGTCCCCTGGAAAGAAACAATGCAGTTATTAATAAAAAGAATTGAAATTAATGCATGCAAGATTTCAGATCTCTAGCATCACACGTTCATAGTGAGCCTATGAACTTTTCCACCTACCGTAGTAGAATCCTTACTAAAAAAAGGAAGGTGAACAATGCCCGCCTATTTCACTGATTATCATATATTGATGGCTGCCGAGACCTTTTACATTTTCTATTAATAATTTATTACATTTTGTTTTATTCACGAATTCCTAACTTTTTGACATTTCTAAATTATATTTCTTTGATATGCGATGAATTTAGAATGAAATATTCTATAAGTGTTCTAAAACTGTTAAATTGTCAACTACTAATAGGATTATATGTACTAATCATACTTATGTACAACTTGACGTTGACATTTTATCTATACATCAGCAATATTTAATGTTTTCGTTAAATACTTTCACTCAAATATTTTTCTATCTTCTACTTATGTCAAATTTGTAGAATGTCACGGTTTCCATGGGGGAAAATGTTGGAATCCCGTGCCTGACAAGCACGTGCATTGCAGGTAATTATATGCTGGGAGTGCGTGTATGTAGTCACTTCATTGTATGTGTGTGTGTATGCGTTATATATATATATATATATATATATATATATATATATATATATATATAGTTAGATATATATGATTTCTCCCGAATGAAACAGTTCTAGTCCTGTAGAAGCCTTTTCTATATTAAATATTTATACTCTGCTTTGTATTGAGTACCTTACTAACTGTGGTTACCCCCGATTGAACCCGAGATAAACTTACATATATATATATATATGTGTATGTGTGTTATACATGTGTATGTATGTGTCGTGTGTGTTAAATGTGTGTATTTATGTGTTAGTTACATGACATGAAAACTAAAACTGTTGGTGTTAGCGCTATTAACTCAGTCGGCAACAAAATAATGTACATATTAAAACAGACATAATTATCTATAATTATTACATGATCCGGAGGGAAGGAAATAACACTGCTTTATAATCAATAGTTTGTTATATGCAGTCAGAATTTCATGGCTTAGACAGAAATTATCAACAAAAAGGTTAAGATACAACATGGAAAATAAAGTAAAGGATTGAAAACAAATGATAATTACCATCACTTCTAAGAACAAGATTATCAATTATAACAGGAAAACCAGTCACACAGAAATATGTGTTTCTAATAAATGACTGACACGAGGAAAATATAAATGAGGTTAACTGTTATAAAAATATTAAGATATTTCCTTCCAATAGTTTGTGATCATAAATACGTTACGATACTTCAGTAACCAAACATTTCACATAGAAAAACAAACAATACTGTATATATGTATGTGTCACTGTTGTAACTTATATATATGTGTGTTACTGTGGTAACTTTATATATATATATAAACACCCTAATTTTGTACGCAGAGTTCCTATGAAATATCAAAAGGCTGAGCACTATCATATGTAGGGGATATAATTTTTTTTTTTTAAACACTTTAGACTTTATTGTGTTGTATCAGATGAAAGAATGGTATTTAACTAATGTATTGGTACGCGATGGGGCCCACCCACAGCCCCGGCGGACAGAATTTAGGTTATTGTAAATTATTGAAGAGGGTATTGAAATCGATGAGTGTGAAGTTCCGGGTTGTTTTTTTCCTCTACACTTTCACCCCGAAGCCGGATAACTTTCAAAGAAAGGCAAAAATTTTCAGAGAAAGTCGAAACAAGAGAAAATATAACAATATCAATAGGGAGATAATTTTTTTTTTAAATACACATTTCTGGGGTTTTATATATATATCTATATAATTGTTTTGTTTTTTAAGGTCAATCTAAAGCAGTTAAAATATCTATATAAACTTGAAGTAGTGAAAAATAAGGATCGTAATTGGAACTAGAAGATAGGAAGATTAGGGGGGGGGGGTGAATAAAGATATAGGGGGTGCCTTAGAATAGGGATACACACATATATATACACACATATATATATATACACACACATATATATATATATATACACACATATATATATATACACACACACATA